>JAUTXW010001880.1:0-80000 GCA_030620095.1 Kuschelorhynchus macadamiae
TCAAAATCAAATGGAAGTTCCCTTTGTCATTTATGCCGATTTTGAATGTGTACTTAAACCTGTCGATAACACAGATGATGATCAGTTAGGTTTTAATAAATCATACACTGTAAAAAAATTTGAACATGTTCCTTATTCATTTTCATATTACATAAAATGTTCGTTTGATGATAGTGTTTCAAAGCTAGAAGTATATAGAGGGCCTAATTGTGCTCAAGTGTTTATTAATTTTCTAGAAAGAGAGGTTCATGATTTATATATTAGGTATCTAGGAAACTTTAAAAAAATGGAAAAATTAACAGAACTAGAAAAATTAAGCTATCAGTATTCAAGTGAGTGTCATATTTGCAACAAACCATTTAAAAATGATAATGAAAAAGTTGCAGACCACTGTCATTTAACTGGAAAGTAAAGAGGAGTTGCGCATTCTATATGCAATTTAAATTATAAGCAACTTATACTATTATATTTATTTATAAAAAATGTATGTCAAAATCAGGAACAATTGTCGGTAATTGCTCAAAACAAAAAAAAAAATTTTTCTTTTCAAAAACATATAGAGGTGGATAATTACTATGATCGGAAATTGGGATTAAAAAAAAGAAAATACATAAATTTAAGATTTATTGATTCTTTTCAATTTTTACCTTATTCGCTTGCAAAATTATCAGAAAAGTTAAGTGATCATCAATGTAAAGAAGTTCAAAAATATTTTACTGAAGTTGAAAAATTTAAATATATTCGACAAAGGGGGTATTTCCATACAGTTACATTAAAGACCTTACAAAATTAAATAAAACAGCATTACCTGAAATAGAGGAGTTTTAAAATGATCTGAGGAATGAACATATTACAAAAGAGGAATATGAAAGGGCAACAGAAAAGTGGAATTTATTTACCTGTAAAACTTTGCGTGATTATTCTGATATTTACCTAAAATCGGATGTTTTACTTTTAGCAGATATTTTTCAAAATTTTAGAAAAACTTGTATGAAAACATATAAGCTAGATCCAGCTTTTTATTACACTTTTCCCGGTTTGAGTTTTGATTCCTGTTTGCGCCACACAGGCGTTGAATTAGAGCTTCTAACAGACCCTGATATGTTACATTTTTTTAAAAGTAGTGTGCGAGAGGTGTTAGTACTTGCGCATGTAGAAAGTCGGTCGCAAATAATTTATTTCTTTCTGATTTTGATCCATCAAAACCTACTAAATATATCATGTATCTAGATGCTACCAATCTTTATGGATATGCAATGTCTCAATATCTTCCCCAGAAAAATTTTAGATGGCTTTCTAAATCAGAAATTAACAATTTAAATATTATGGTCCTCTCCGACACTTCTAAGAAAGGCTATGTCCTTGAAGTCGATTTAGAATATCCCAGCGACTTGCATGATGAACATAACGACTTTCCTTTTTGCCCTGAAAATTATAAACCTCCAAATTCTAATTGCTCAAAATTAATTCCAAATTTAAAAGATAAGAAAAAATATATAATTCATTATGCACTTTTAAAACAATGCATTGAACATGGATTAAAATTAACTGGGATACATAGAGTTCTAGGGTTTACTCAGTCACCATGGCTAAAACCGTATATCGACTTGAATACAAAACTATGAAATGAGTCTACAAATGAATTCGATAGAAATAATTATAAGTTAGCAAATAACTATATATGGCAAAACCATGGAAAATGTCGATAAAAGAATTGATATAAGGTTAGTTACGCAATGGTCAAAAAATCATGGGAAGGATGGGGGCAGAAAATTTAATAGCTAAACCGTATTTTAAAGACTTAACAGTGTTTTCTGAGAGTTTAGTTGCTATTCAAATGCAAAAAGTTTTAGTAGAATATAATAAACCCGTTTATGTGGGATTTTCAATTTTAGATATATCGAAAACTGTAATATATGATTTTTTCTACGACTTTTTAAAACCTCTTTATGAAGATAAAGTTAAACTTTTGTATACGGACACAGACTCCTTCATACTAGAAATACAAACTGAAAATGTGTATGATGATTTAAAACGAAATATTGAAAAATTTGACACATCAAATTATAAAGCACATAATATTCATGAAATGCCAATATCAAAATCTGTAGTCGGTAAATTTAAAGATGAATATGCTGGTGAACCAATAAAGTGTTTTTACGGCACTTCAGCCAAAGCATATTGTGTCAAAACGGAGAGTGATACCATTAAAAAGGCTAAAACTAGTAGTATTAAAAAACAATTAGATTTTGTTCATTATAAAGATGTTGTCGAAAATAATTCAAAAACATTTTGTACAATGTATTTATTTAAATCCCGTTTACATAAAATTTACTCTGAATTAGTCAGTAAATTAGCCTTAAGTTCTTCTGATGATAAAAGGTTTAAAATTTCAAACAGCTTTGACACACTTGCTTGGGGTCATCAGGATATTCCTTTTTATGAATGGTCAATGAATCATGAAGACCTTTCCAATTTGTAAATTCAACTTTCCCTTCCTATCTTAATTTTCAAGGTTACAGGTTATGTTATATATCAAAAGAACTCAAGTTCAGTTTTCAATTGCTTCTTCAGCTGCTTTAGTACTTGAATTAAATATGTGTTTAGAAAGCTTTGATTCTGAAATTTATAACAATTTCTTTAGAAATTACGAAAAACGACTTTCTTCATTTAAAAACTGGAAGGGAAAATTGAAACCTGAAGTGTTAGCAAGAGCCGGATTTTATTATACTTCCTATAATGATAATTGCAGATGTTTTTACTGTGGTGCAGAAATATTTGAGTGGACATATGATGATTGTCCTATTGATGAACATTATAAATATTTCAAATCTTGTGACTTAGCTACATGTTTATGGCTTTCAAAAAGTAGAAACAATAAAGAACAATATAGATTAAAATGTACTGATCAAAAAATAAGCTCCTATAAAGTAATTATTTGTGTATTGACTTGTTTTATTAACATTTTTTTGATAAGTCAGCATATAAAAAATTAAAAATTAGTTTAGTAATTTAAAAGTATTTAAATGTATATTTTTACAATTGTATACGAATTAAAATGATTCGCATGTCATTATTTAAAATGTAGTTTGATTTATTGAATCAATTTAAATATATTTGTTTTTTTTGTATTTTAACCATTCTCTTCTTAGTACTAATATTAAACACATTAGTTTATTTAATCCTGTTTGTTTTATTATGCATACCCATATACTATTATAAGCAATAGTTGAGAACTCTATATTTGTCTATCATCCATCCAAAGTGTTAAAAAGCGAAATATGTTTTAAAAAAAACATCGAAGTAGTATGGCCCCACTCTTGCCATTTCATGAAAACTGAAAAAATTAATAATAATACTATTGTTTTCTCTTATCAGAGAAGCCAAATTGATAAAGATAATACTTTTTTCAAAATTTTATATTATTATTATAATAATACGATTTTTGATACAAACTGAATTCAAAAATTTGAAGAAAATGCTTCTTGCAAATATGCTTATAATTCAACCCATTTTCATAGTGAAAACTCCGATTTTAATATGTCATACATGTTATCCATCATAATAATTTTATTAGTATTTTTCATATTAACTTATCTTGGATTAACTTATTTTCGATATAAATAATATTAAATTATTATTTTGCAAACGAAATAAAGTTCAAGGTCTTTAAAAAACCTTGAATTCTAATAAGGAGTAGTGGGGGATTTTATATAAAACTCAGAGATGTTTTAATAAGATATTAAAAATTGCAAACACAATGTTCACTAAAACTAGCCAAGCAAGTGCATATTTGTTAAATACTCAAAAAAACAGTGAAAGTGAAGTTTGTAAAAGATCAGCTGAAAAGCTCATTAATTTTAAAACTTATTATTTGAACAATTGTACCTCAAAGTTTCTCCGTGTTGGATTACGATTAGATGATTTTTCGCCAACAATTCAAATAGGAAGTCAAAATGGATTTTCGATCAATTTTAATGAGGAACATTGGAAGAAATTAGGGATGTACCAGGGAGTTATTGCAAATTATTTTTGTATGCCCGGTAGTGACACGTTTCCACTTAATATTGGTGATATTACTTTATATTTTGAAAAAATTTATGCTACTCCTATTGTAAAAATCCAAAATGTGAATGGAATTTATGTATGTCTTGCATGTGATTCAATGGATAAATTATGGGAACTGCAAGAACTTGTTGAATATAGAATTAAAATTCTTAAAAACCAAGAGTTCGATAAGTACTTCAGTATATTTCAATTATCCAATTTTAACGAGGGAAACAAATTGTTGACGAATGTATATAATGTTATTAATCCAAGCCAAAATACCAACAGTGAAAATGTTAGCACAGTACTAGAAATGTTAATAACATATCCATGTGAATTAGAAAATAAGCTGAAGAAAAATAACTTAAAGAGAAAATATTATGAAGATATCAGTGCATATTAATGAAGCTAGAAATAAAGTTCATTTATTAGTACCGTGGAGTTTTGCATATAGGTATGCTCGAATGTGTGAATATCAAAAGTTTTATTTAGACAGGCTACGATTCAAGAATAGGATTATGCAGTGTTAAAAAGTTATAAGTAATATTTTAGATAATGAACATAGAAATATAATTTACAAGGAAAGATTTAATGTATCTAAATAAATATTTGAAATAAAACCTTAGTTGTTTGATTTTTTTTTATTTGTGTATAAAAATCAAAAAATATTTTAAATGTTACAAAACATCTTTTTTAAAAATCCAAGAATTATGAGTGTTTTCTAATCCTAGCCATTTTACTAAAACTTTATCTCCTTTTCGTCTTAACACTTTTTCAACTAAATACACATCCGGATGATTAACCAATTGTAATTCCTCCTCATAAAAGGCTCCTTTAATTTCTAAATTGTTTTCATCTTTAATTAAATATGTTCTAGGATTTGTTAATTTAACGTCGTATATTTCAAATATTTCATTCGACCAATTAGGAGTATAACCCTTTGTAAACGCTTCTCTTTGTTTGCTTATTCGAACATACACCAAATTTAAATTTTGGATTCCTAGGGTCAATTGTTTTCTTGTATGTATAAGATGCTGTGAGAATTTGTTTTTCATTTCTTTTACTGATTTCACATGGTTTTTTTCCAGTAGTAGAATGGATTGTATTATTATATGTTTTTACAATTTCGTCTAAAATGTCCACCCATTTATAATTTCCACGTAAACTAAACTTTTTCCACATTAAATTTTTTATAGTTCTATTTGCTCTCTCTATGACACTAGCTTTCATGTTTGAGTATGTGTTGTAGTGATTTATGTTAAATTTAACCATTAAATCTTTAAAACATTTATTAAAAAACTCTTTTCCCATATCGGTTTGGAGATTTTTCGGTTTATATTTTGCTCTTTCTAATATCTTTTGCATTGCCAAAGTTACGTCATTTGCAGATTTCGATTTAACTGGTTCTACCCACAGAAATTTCGAAAAAACATTGATAACTACAAGAATGTATCTGTAGCCCTTATTTTTGATTTCCAGTATGGTAACATCTCAACTAAATCACCTTGCCATAGATCATTTATTCCTTTCACGATAACTCTTCTTCGTCTGTATTTATTCCTACTTGGTCTGTGAAGTTCATTAACAACGTCCTCTTTAATTCTGTTACTCATGACTGAAATTGGACAATGATTAATTTTCAACCATTATCGGACATTCTATTACTAATTCGCCATAGAAAGTTGGTATAGTAACACTATTTTGAGGGTGAAAACTAATTTCATCACCCTGTTTTATATTTATTTGCTTTCCGTATGGAATCGGAATATTGTTTATTTTTAACAAAACGTCATCTTTGGGATACTCAACTTTGATTATTTTGCCTGACGTAAATGGAAACTTATATATAATTCTTCCATCTTGAAGTAGTTGATAACTTCTCTTGGTTGCATCAAAGTTTCCAATAAACGGCATAACACTATTATAAAATAAAGTTGCATTGGCAATATTTACAACGTTTAAAATTTGAGGGGTATCACTTAAATTTAAATTATTTTTGTTCTTATTTAATATATGTGATCCAAATTTGTCAATCGACATATTTGCACGGAAGTTCTAAGACTTGCTTCCCTAAGTTCTTCTAAAATTGACACAATTTCATTTTGATGACCTGTATGACCAGCCATTTGCGATGATGCAAGTAGTTTCAATCTTTCAATTAATTCATTAATATTGTCGAAATAAATGTAATCTATTTTCTTGTTAGATAATTTTAACATATCACCACCTTTTTTTAATGAAGAAGATCGTGGTCTCTGAGGAGGCCTTAATTTGCTTAAAGTGCTTAAACTAGACATACTTAAAATGCTAGATGAAGATCTTGTAGGTTTAATTATATTTTTTTCAACTAAATATGGTTTAATTATGGTTATATATTTCGGATCTGCAGTACCTTGTACCTGCTCTTTGGGGTCATAATTTCTTTTGTAAGCATTTGTACGTTTTAATATGTCCATATAATTTTCTAAATCAACAGGTTTGTAACCTTTAGTATCTTTGAAAAAAAGTAGTTCATACAATCCAGGAGTTTCCTTATAAATAAGATCTTTGAGTTTTAAATCCTTAAACTCAACAATAGAATCTCCAATTTTCCATTTTTCTAATAATGGATCATGTACAAAACCACGCGTATGATCTAATTCCCGATTCCCTTTAATCGAGTCATCAACAAATGATCTTACAAGTGGATGATATCCTTCGAGGTACGTATTGTAAACCTCACCTCTTTTAGTTAATTCAAGCATTTCTTGTCTTATATCTTCTGTCGTGGGTTCCACTAAAGATGATTCGGTTTCATAACTTGGTTGATCTAAGAATACATCTTCATTATAATTTTGTATAACGTCTTCATCTTGTAGGAATGATGGCATATCATAAAGAAGATATTTATTATATATATTTGTTTGTCGTCTTCCTGATCTTTTTTTCGTAGTTGAAAAAATGTTTTTGTCGATTTCTGGAGTTAAAAAGAGTGGTGGCGAACTGGGTTCCCGCTTTACCAAGGGTTCGGTTTTTATTGTTTTGATTAATTCTTGCAAAGGTTCAGTTATTGGTTTTAATTCTGTTTCTTGTCGAACTTTAATCTCTGCTAAATCCGATTTTAATGCTTGATACTTTCGTTTGACGGCTTTTCGAGCTTCTACCAGTTCTTTTGCAACTTTTGCATTCATGTTGACTAAAATATGACGAGTCATACACTAAGGTCTATTGTTACGGTAAGATATTATATATGTTTTAAAAATTTATAAAATTGTCAAATCCTTTTCGATATCTTCCAGATTTTAAACTGCAATCCTTATCGATAACTAAAAAATCAAAGTCAGATACCCAACATAAGGAACACATTTTTTTAAAATTGTCGAACGACATATCTGGGGTGACGTGATCATCATAAACATGTTTTAAATTCCTACAATCTTGTCTAAACAAAATTAACAAATTTGCATTGTCTCTAATCAGTTGTTTTGGAATCGAAGAATAAGTTTGACACAAATAAAAACAATCGGTGTTTTTATGTCTTCCAAATGAAAAGTAATCTCGCATTACACTTTGATTACAGCAAACAATATCATCAAAAATTATAACTGAATGGGATTTTACTTCATCTGGTGACACAATGTCTTCTTCGCTTGTAGACTCGAAGTATCCAATTTCTTTAATTGACTGCATTACATTTCTTAAAAACTCATATTTTGTTTGATACAAGGATTTTGAGAAAATATATATATTCGCAAAACGTAATCCATTTTCAGATATTAAAAGAACAACTACCACATTGGTTTTTCCTGAACCAGAAGGTCCCACAATTAAACCTCTTTTAGAACAACCTCCAAACAATTTTCCATGCTTTTTAAAATTAACTAAATTGACATCATGATTTTTGACAGGAAAGGAAAAAGATTGCTTTTCTAACCACATTTTAGGGAAACCAAAGCGTGTCTGAGAAATATCTTCATATTTTTCATTTAAATATCCAACCTTATTTAAGCGTCAGTATATATAATAGAAGGTTGAAGTAGATGTGGACATATTATGAGATCAAAGCTCATGACGAGAGGTGGTTCATTAAACACTTTAATTAATAGGTTACCGTTCGAATTACATATTCCTACATACAATTATTGTGGTCCAGGAATCAAACTAAATAAACGACTATTTAGAGGAGATAAGGGCAAAAATCTTTTAGACGAAGCGTGCAAGCAACACGATATTGCTTACTATAAATTTTCTGATTTAAAACACCGCAACTTAGCGGATCAGGTGTTAGCAACAAAGGCATTAGATAGATTCAAGTCTCCTGACGCACCATTCAGTGAAAAGATTGTTGCTTTAGGAATATCGGGGATCATGAAAGCTAAATCAAAATTAGGAATGGGTTTAAGAAAGGGAAGGGGAATAAAACTAAAAAAAAAAAAGAAAAAAGATTCGATTAAAAACATTTCTTTCCAGTCAGCTGTTCAAAAAGCTAAAAAGGGAATAATTGGAAAAAAATATAAAAATTTACGTATTGCAGCTCAAGATGCGTTGTCTCTAATCAGCAATTATAAGGGACGAGTAAAAAATCCCCCAAATCGAATTATTCCGATTCCAAAAAGTGGTGGTGTTTTGCCATTAATCCCTCTTTTTGCAGGATTATCTGCATTAGGAGCCCTTAGTGGCGGTGCAGCTGGAATTGCTTCAGCTGTTAACTCGGCAAAAAGTGCTAAAAACAAACTGGAAAAACAAAAAAGACATAATAAGGTTATAGAACAATTATCTATAGCGAAAGGTTTATTTTTGCGCCCATATAAACAAGGATGTGGATTATATTTAAAACCAAAAAACTGTTAAAGATGCTGCCTCGCAAACCACTAACTAATATTGATTTAAGAATGTCTGTCAAGAAATTAGAAATTCCAAATTTCCGTGGTGTATTTATGCGGAATAATATGCCAAAGACTATCAATAAATATGAAACCGGCATTATAAATTTAGATGACAATAGTGGAGCAGGAACACATTGGACTGCTTATATTAAAAATGATAAAATTATTAATTATTTTGATAGTTTTGGTAATTTAAGACCTCCTTTAGAAATAATATCTTATTTTTTAGCGATGGTAGCAAAAACAAAATTTTATATAATCATAACTCTTACCAATCTTATGATTCTTCAAATTGTGGTCAACTTTGTTTAATTTTTCTCTATAAAAACACACAATAGATAGTCTTAGAATCATTTTGGAAGACACTAGGTTACAATGTCGTTCACGATAGCGCTTTCCACTCAAGGAGCAATATTACATGCAGATTTTAACCCTCCAATTTATTTAAATGTAGACTCAGAATATGTTATAGGTTTAACTAATTTTGAAACTTTTAATGCAATTCCAAACATTGATGAAAAAAATAATAAATTTTTCTATGGAGATGGTGACGATTTTATTGAAATCCCACCGGGAAGCTATGAAATTCAAGATATTAATAAATATTTAGTAGAACAATTTGATAAAGTGGGTATTTCGTTTCATTTATTTGCAAATAATAACACTCTACAGTCGGTAATTAAATCTTCTACCAATATCACCTTTAAAGAGGGTAGTATAGGCAAAATTTTAGGATTTAAAAATCAGATTATTAAAGGTGATGGAAAGAGTAAAGCTTCCGATGTTCCAGCAGAAATTATAAAAGTTAATTCACTATGTATCGATTGCAGTATCGCCGAAGGCTCCTACTTGAACGGAAGTCCTGTTCATATTATTCATCAATTTTTTCCAAATGTCTCTCCTGGATTTAAAATAATTGAAAGTCCACAAAATATTATATATTTTCCTGTAACAGTGAAAGTGATAGATAAAATTACTGTAAAGATATTAGATCAAAACGGGGAAATAGTTAATTTTCGGAACGAAACAGTTACACTCAGACTGCATATAAAAAAACTAGATTAGTAATGGTTATATTATATAATCAAAATTTTAGTATTCCAAATAGAACTGTTCAAAAAACATATAATAGGAATCAACTGATCAAGAAAAACATTAGTAAGCGTGGTAACGTTAAAGAGCTAACAACTGCAAATAAAAAGTTTCTTAAATCTCTAGGACTTCAACTTTTACTATGAATATCCTTAATGTTACAGAAAAACTTTTAATTGATAATTCCATTACTCATTCGGAAATTCATTCTTACGAACCATATTTACCAAACAAATTAGGAAATAATGATGAGATAATAATTCCCGTTCACGAAATTGAAAAATACACACTACCCTGCAATAGTTTTCTTTACATAGAAGGAAAGTTAACTAGAGAGGATGGAACAGTTTCTAAAACAATGAGCTTAATAAATAATGCAATTGCCTTCCTTTTTAAAGAAATAAGATATCAATTAAATGGTGTCACTATCGACTCGGTAAGAAATGTTGGTATCACATCAACTCTAAAAGGTTATCTTTCATTTAATGAAAATGAGTCAGCTAAATTAAGAAATGCAGGTTGGAATCCTGTAAAAACTGTTGAAACAAGCGCAACTTCGACAACAAATATCTCAATCGTTGACGAAAAAACAGGTTTTTTTTAATGTTTGCATTCCCCTTAAGATTTTAATGGGATTCTTCGAAGATTATAAAAAAGTAATCTTAAATTCAAAACAAGAACTTATACTTGTTAGAGATAATACCGATAACAATGCAATTTCAACCACATATGACAGTGAAAATCCGAAAATTACTCTTAACAAACTTACATGGAATATACCTCATATATCAGTAGGAATTCCCCAAGAATTACCTCTAACCAAAATTATAGATAAAAGTACTGATATACTTATTGCATTTCGAAGTTGGGAGTTAATTGAATATCCAGAACTATTAAAAACTAATAGACACAATTGGCCAGTTAAAACTTCAACTCGAGTTGAAACCCCCCGTCACGTCATAGTTGCATTTCAACAAGAAAAATGGAATAAGAAAAAGAGCAATATGAGCGAATTTAATGACATAGACTTAAGAAACATCAAAGTATTCCTAAATTCTGAAAGGTATCCTTATCTTATATTATCTTATATTAGATATAAGTAAAAACAAATTTGCTCTCTTGTATGAAATGTATTCCAATTTTCGGAATACTTATTATGGAAAAACAGAAGAACCATTATTTGATCCCATTGTATTCAAGGACAAGGCACCCATTGCATACATTAATTGTTCACATCAAAAAGAATCTTTGCAAGCAGGACCTATTGTAATGAGAGTAGAATTTGAACTAAACAAAAACATAGAAAAAGATACAACAGCGTATTGTCTAATATTACATGATAAAGTTTTTAGCTACAATCCACTTACTAAAATTGTAAAACAACTGTAAATTATCTGCGCATGCGGGATATCTTAAGTTTAATTCCTAAATATTATTTACAGATAACAAAAGAGTCAGTTGTTATTAGATGTTTGAGAATAAAGTGTGGCTAGCTTATAATGTCACGTAGATTAGGCGAGATAGAAACTTTTATTAAAAAACTAAGGAAACTCAAAAAGGACATTGAAGATTACTCCAAAAAAACTTTTATCTTTAAAAAATTTCCTAAATTGAAAATATGAGGCTTGTACTAGACATTCAAGGTTTTAAGGACGAAAAAAATAAGTTAATACCTAAAGAACTGGCAGCCTATGATGGATACAGAATAAGCCACTATATTTTTAAAAAACCTTTTTCTTTAAACTTTCTTTCACCTGAGCTACATAAGCAAGCTATTTGGTTAATGAAAAATTTCCACTGTATATATTGGAATTCTGGGTATACCCCACTTCATCAATTTTCAAATATAATCAAAGAGTTGACCGAGGATATTGAATTTGTTTACGTTAAAGGAAAGGAAAAAGCTGACTATGTAAGGAAGTATTCAAAGAGCCCAGTTATTGAGTTAGATGAACAACCAGTCTTAACGTCATCTAAACCAAGATGTTTTTATCACACGAAATCATCATGTATGTGTGCACTTTCAAACGTATTATATTTATTTGATAATTTTTTTATGAATGAATAAAAAATAATATTAACTATATGAACTATTGTTTTATTTAAAATTTACATTACTGCAGTTCTCAAATTTACACTAATTTATAGCCTATTATAACATAACATTAAAATTATATTGTATTTCTAGATTACCGATATCAGAAAAAAAATCTTTTCTATTTCTGTTTTCTAAAAAATGTTTACACACTTGCACTATTTTTTCACAAAATTCAGCATGTTTTAAAAATTCGTGACTTTTCATAAAATCTTGAGCTTCCAAGTTATCATCATCACCAGCAAACGCTAAATATCTTGAGCAAGCTTCTGACATAACACACTCTTCAAGCATTTCGGTCACTAGTTTTTCCATTACAAGTTCTTAAACAAAATGTTCTTGGGATATTGAAATGTAAAAATCCTTTTCAGTTTCTGCTACTGATATTTCCTTTAAAACTGTTGTATCTTGAATATATTTTTTTAGATTTATGACTTTAGTATAATAGCCTAACTTCACCAACTCATGTACAAATTCCAATAAATCAAAATTTTTTAAATAGTCATCACACAATGTCACTACTTTTAAATACTCGTCTGAAAGTTCGGCATAAAATGAGGAGAAAGATGGTTTACTTCTCATCTGATGGTCATTGATTTCATTTAGCAATTTAATAAATTCACTATGCAATTCTTGAATTGCTAATATTAATTCGTTGTTCTCACCACTGAATGACATTTTAACAATGTGCGTAAGTAATGATTCTTTATACTTAATATTTCCACTAGGCTACTATTTTCGCAGAGGGGATAACCTTCACGGCAAGGATAAGTTAACGAACGATATTGATTAAATAACATTTAAAATTAGAGAGGAGGAGGAGGAGTAGATATAAGGAGGAGGAGGAGGAGGTGCTTCTCTCCTTAAATAACTACTACAACCAACGGGAAAAGCTCAGGCACCGACCAAATACATTAAACTTCTGGTACAAGCAGCTAACTTCAACACATCAATATCTAATGAAGCAAATAAATAATATAATAAAAAGCCCCCACTTATTACCACTATTTTTAACTGAAGGAAAGACTTACATGTTAGATAATCAAAAGAATGATTATCTTAGCTCTGGATTTGGTGAGATGAATGGACTGTATTATATTTTATAATTAAATATATAATATAAATATAATTTATGATAAGTAAATGCGCTTTCACATGTCAGCCAGACGAGGGACATGGCATAGCGTTATCGGTTTTATCCAAAACAAGCGTGCCCACTTTGGGAGTAGTCATTGCATTGAACAATTTGGCACGTTTATGTAAAAAATATTATTTAAGCCAACTCTGCCAGAAGTGGCGATGTAAACGCTAAAAGGGGCATTGTTAAAAAATGACCAGTAGTTTGCGCATTGATATCTTCAGTAACGCAACTCATAGCGATTAAAGTTCGACAATTTAAAATTTAAAAATAATAGAATCTATCAAGGGGAAAAGGGTATAAAGTTCTTCGTAAGTCAGAGCTTGCTGACCCATTACGCAATTTTAATGTGTCTTAACAGCTTTAACCCCAGATCCCCATATCCTCCAAAATGTGGAGCGGGCGGAAGCCAAAAGCTCCATTCAATACCTTCATCAAGGGCTGCTTGCGGTGTATGAAATTATTTATTTCCTTTGAGGCAGCCTTAAAATGTGTGCCCCCATAAAAAAATAAATGCATAGAAAAACTACGACGGAAAATAAAATGTAAGTAAAGAGGCGAGAAATGTATCAGTGGACATATCGGTAGGCGATTCCAAGTGAATTGCTTTAGTAACCATGAGGACAATGACCGGCATAATCAAAGCCTGTATATCAAAAAAATTTAACCATTAAAGTTTGATAGCAAAATAAATGGTCCATAGGAGGTTGAAATCGTTTTGGGTTAGTTCTCCAACACTTGATAAACTTAAAATTTAGAAATAACAGAATTGATTTCTTTTTACCTTTTGAATTTTTGTGTTTACATCCTGTGGTTGCCTTAAGTTTTCTGATTTATTATCAGTATTTTTAGATGCTCCTTGATAATGATCCTTATAAAGTTTTTGTAGAGACCACAACCGGAAATATTCTTTTCTTTCTTTTAGGAATTTTGTTTATCTGGCGTTTTTGGTAATAAAAGGCGTCGTTTAAAAGGAGATCTCACAAAATATCCTTCCTCTATCTTTTTTTTTTTTCGTGAAGCGGCGTATTTAATATTTTGTCGGGCGCGTAGAGAGAGCCAGAAGTATCAGCTGTATCAGCCGTGGAGGTTGACGGAAAATCAGTACAAATATGTTTTGACAGAAGGTTTAAAGTCGCCAATCTGAAAAAATTTTGGTAATATGTGGCGATATACTAAGGTGTTAATACGTCGTTTTGGCAGACTAGCAAAAACCTTGGTCTCAGACTTTAGACCAGCAGATCTTAAGAAGAAGCTACATCTCCAGGATATATCCAACGAGCCGATATTCTCACTGAATACGCTATGCTGGCGTTTGCTGTGACCGTTCAATCAGGATTTGTGTTTTGAATATTTTCATCCTTATTGAAGTTCAGAGTTAAATTGGCAACATCATATCCATATTTCCATCAGTTTCAGCTGTAACATGTTCATTTTCTTCTTCTTTATTAGCATCTTCCTTTAAGCATAACCATATCTTGAAGAAATCCTTGGATTTCAATTTACCACTCCACTCAATACATAACTACATTTTCGAAAACTATTTATAATACACACCTTAGTGGTACACTGCTTGCAAACATTTACTAGGATACTTCCAAATTCTCAAATTTCCAAGGTCTAACTAACGACTGCCAACCAGCGTTCAGAGGTTTAAATATCGTGACGTTGCCACTATGTTCACAAAGTTCACTGACTTGCTGGGTAAGATGGGATCTGTGGTTATCCACAAAAAGTATTGCAGGCCGAGGTATGTTATTATGTTTAAGATAAGGCAAATAGTGATTTCCAAAATATTCATAAAACACCTCGAAATTCATCTATCGGAGTCGGAACTTCTGTCGGTTCACTCTGCTGGCACTGGTTCAAAAATATCCTGGGTAATTATTTTATAAGGAAACAATATCGGAGGAGCAATACCACCATAGTAGAGGGGATTGGGGGTTAGTCTCGCTCCCCCACCACTTTTTTCATTGGTCTCCCACTTCCCGCGCCTGTCCCTGCCACGCCTACTTGACTCTGCTTGATTCTGATTGGTCTTCCCCACTCTTACGTGGGCATCCGGAGGGAGATGTTTTATTTAAGTGCTAGCAGCCAACCCAACAGATCACTTCATTTTCATCTCTTAAATTTAGTCAGATGTGTTCGTTGAATACAGTACCTACCGAAGATATTATTGAACGTGTTGGTGAAGTTATTTGTTTAGCGCTATCGGCGCCATTGAGAGACATTCCGGTGGGTGATCTAAAATATATTCCTCTTAATTACTTAAGAAGATTTGTAGAGTCAGTGGAGTTGTTACAAATTTGAGAAAAACTACCAGAACGCTATAGACGTGACAAGAAATTACAGTTAAACTTACCGTGTTATACTCATCATAACCAAGACTGTGACTGTATAGATGAACCACCGCGATCTATAAAAATGTGTTGTGGTCATGTGCAAGTTAGTGAAAGCTGTTAAAAAGTTAAGTAAAGAATTCTACTTGTTATCATTTTCTTATTGTCAGGATTCTATGCAAAGCAGACCACAATGGTGTCATTATTACGAGAAACTATCGAATGAATATGCGAGTGCTGCATCTGCATGTGACAAATATTGTGAAACATTAGATTTAATACAACTTATTCATGACATAAGGGAACTGGGATTTGGTTATTATCTTCTTAAATTGAAAAAATATATTGAAGATCCCGTTCTAGTGAAAGACATTTTAAAACAGGAAGAACTTTTAGTGTAATTATGGAGGAAGTTGTTAGAGAAATGTATGAAGAATTCATAATGTCTAAAGCTTGCTCTGAGTTTTATGCGTTTGACGGACAAAGCAGTGAAGCTCAAAACATTATTGTTTATTTGCACTATATAGAACATGCAGAATTATGTGATCCCAATCGATACAATGATGATTGTTCATTAGCCAAATAGCGTTGCTGTATAGTTTTGATGGTAAATGATTCGTAGGAAAGGGCGCTTTAAATATGTGGTGGCTGATTTTAAACCCATCGTATGCTGCCAATTCTTTTACAATTAACTTATTGTTCTCCACTTTAAATCCTTGTATATCTACAATTACTTTCATATCTTTAAATATTGAAATTTTTTTACCATTTCAAATTTTAATTGGTATTCTTCTATCTGTTTCTTTAACTCTTGTAATTTGTGTTGAAAAATGATTAACTGATGCATATAATCCATAATGAAAGAAATTTCTTTGTGTCATGCTATAAATATTAAAACTGACGCATGCGTATTAAAGTTGTTTAACTATTTTTGTTAGAGGATTATAGCTAAATATTTTATCGTAGAGGATGAGACAATAAAAAGAGGTATTTTTTTGAATATTTTCGTTTGTTTCAAATTCAACTCTTATAACTACAGAACCACTTTGAAGCGATTCCTTCTGATGAGAGCAATCAATGTGTGAAATAGGGGAAGTTGTCTTAAATCTTTCAGGCGCAAAAATTGGTTCACTTGTCAATCCATAGTAAGAATTTCTAAAATTGGCAAACTTTTCATATAGAGCAGAAAATTTGTTGTCTTTAAAATTTAAATATAAATCGTGATATGGATATCTCTCAGAATTTAAAAAAATTCTTATGTTTGTTAGGTCAACGTTATCAAATTGACTCATGTCCTTTTTTAATTTTCCTTTTCGATCTACTTGGAAGGCAATAACAGCATGACGGGGCGTCTCCAGTTTACTAGTTGTTTTTACCGGCCATGTATGACGCGTTGCTTCAGGTAATTCGGAATATTCATCACATTTTCAGCTTCGAAATCCTAACAATATTTCCTTGTTTGTTTCTAATATTTTCGTTAAGGCAAGTTGTTCAATCGTGGCTTTTGGAGTAGGAAATTCTAATGTTTTGGGTTCCGTGTCATCTATAAAGAGCACAGCATCTAAATCATTACTTGCTCTGATGAGTACTAATTCTTGCTTCATATTTAAAATAATTTTTTTATAATCCTCGAAGAATCCAAGTAGCATCTTTAGGGGTATCGATACATTAAATTTACCTTTATCATCTACCAAAATTCTGTCTGCTTCATTTCTGTTGGGAAACCACCCAGCATTGTGAAGCTTTACGCTTTCATTGTTATTAAAAGATAAATATCCTTTGAGTGTTGATGTCAAACCACCATTTCTTACAGAGTCTACAGTTACCCCATTTAATTTATAACGTATTTCCCGAAACAAAAACGCAATACCATTGTTGACAAATCTTAATTTTTTTGTATATTTTCTATCTTGATAGCGAGATTTCCTTCTATATATAGAATACTTTCTGAAGGTAATGTGTATATGTCTAATTCTTGGATTGGAATACGTATTTCACCATTATAATCAAATTTTGAAGAAATGAATGGTTGATAGGTATGTAATTCGGAGCCAATTACAGAGTTGTCAACATATAGACTTTCATTAACGTTTAAAATATCCATTATTTAAAACTTTAAAACCCAACGATTTCAGAAACTGATGGTTTTTTGTTGTTAACCGTTTGATATTTTTGGAACTACTAACTTTGTGGTTAGGTTTTTCTTTTTTATAAGATTTACTTACGGTAATAGGTTGAAATTTAGATACAAATGGTCTATTATATCTAATAACCATTGTTGTTAGTTTTTAAACGTAATCTTACGGTAATGGTTTGGTTTCTGAAATTTATAAGGTAACTATTTTGATCAATTATTTTTACAGTAATGTTGTTGATTGTTCGAACGCTAATTGGAAAGTATAATATAGGTAATGGTGATTCCACTATTTTATACTCTGGTGGTACCGTTGGAAAAAATTGGTGAATTATGTGAACTGGCTTGCCATTGTTAAATGGACCTACACAAATGTTACAATCAATACAAATAGCATTAACCTTGGAAATATTTACAACATTGTCAGATTCACTCCATTCATGAGGCTTAATTTTCCGTTTATTAAAACCTAAAAGGTTTCCTATTGAATCATCTTTTGTGAAATCAATTTCTTTACTGCATTTAATACTGCATGTTAGGGTATTGAGATTTGTCGTTAATCCAAACGAACAGGGTTCTATAATAAAAATTTCATGCAGTTTGTTATTTATCAATGTACTTAAGTCTTTTATGTCATAAGTTCCATCCGGAATAACAATCACTTTACCATCTACGTAAACTTTATTGTTTCCATCCTCTATATTAGGGATACTCATAAATGATTCAAAATCAGCTAAACCTAATAAATATTGCTTTTCGTCATCCAAATAGATGGGAGGATTAAAATCAGATGATAAAATAGAAGAATTCCCTGTAAGCATAAATGTTGTAGACATTCTGTTAAATTTTAAGAAATGTCGTAATAATTTATTTCATGTGCTTATATAGAACACTAAGATGTAGCTGTCTACAATTACAGTTATTAAATTTTTGTTTGACCTCATAGGTGTAATATATATTTACACCCTTACTTGTAATAAAATATTGGATCAACTCAAGAGGTGGTTTGAGATTACCATAACTATCAAAATACACGACATCTTTTTGCTTTTTTATGTAAGTTACCCAATGAGAACCATCATTTTTTTTCACTGTCCAGATTAACAATACCAGTTTCTCTTTGTCTAATTCGCGGGAGATTATCACGCATAAAAACACCACTAAAGTTAGGTATCTCTAAAATGTTTGCATATTTCATTATATCAATGTTGGTTAAAGCTCTTTGCGGAAAATTTATTTGAGCTTTTGTTTATGTTTTTTTTACAGAGCCCCCTTTATGGGGCTTAATAAACAATCCTTTTCCTTTTCTATATGGCTTTACAAATAGACCTTTTCCGGCTGCAACGTTTTCCATAGCTTTGTTATGACGTTGAGTTTCTTCAAGCAACTGTCTTGATGCTTTTACATCATTCACAGCTTTAGCAATTCCGGCTGCATCACCTCCCAATGCACCGAGGGCACCCAAAATTGGAAGCAAAAGAGGTAAAAATCCACCAATTTTTTTTGGAGTTTTTATAACGCGTTTTTGTATTCTGGGTTTTCGCTTGGATGTCTTAACACCCATACCAAACTTTTTTTTCCTTTCATAATACCTGTAACCATCAAAGCTGCAGTTTTTTCACCCAGCGATGAATCCTTAGCCTTTACACTTTGCCAAGCCTTATCTGCTAGAATCTTATCTGCTTCGTGTCTGTTTGATAAATCGTTAGATTGCGAGTACGCTATGTCATGATCTTTACAAGCATCGTCTAAAGGATTTATGACACTATCCGCCCTACTTAATCTTTTTTCCAACTCTGTTCTCGGACCGCAATAGTTATAACCAGGAATGTGTAGTTCAACAGGTAGACTATTAATAAGTTTATTTACTAAACCCGTACCTTTCTTCTTGCTCTTCTTATTGGATGTAATCGGGTAAGGGTTGTGTATGATCATTTTATAGTTCTTGTAAACTATACTTCTATAAATAGTAAAACGGGCAGCAAATTCACTTGGCTGTTTTTTTTATAAATACATATTATTTAGAATGTTATGTCAGTTATTGTTGACGATGTGGATTGAAAAGCAAGCTTTTTCTTTACCTATTAAAAACTATGATGAAAAAATCTTAAACAAACCATTTAGAAAACATGGTGATCTCTTTGGTGGAGAATCAAAGAGATGTCTTGTTGTAGGGGCATCAGGGGTTGGCAAAACAAACTCCATTCTCACATTACTTGAACATCCAAATGGAATAAGATTCGAAAATATTTATTTATACTCAAAATCATTACATCAACCCAAGTATGAGTATTTAAGAAATTTGCTAAACCTATTAAAGAGATTGGTTATTTTGAATATGACAATGATGAAAATATTATATCCCCTCACGATATTAAACCAAATTCAGTTATTATATTTGATGACATTCCATGTCAGAATCAAACTGTTATAAGGGACTATTTTACATTTGGGAGACATAAAAATACGGATTCCTTTTTCATTTTTCAAGGTTATTCATCAATTCTCAAGAGACTTATACGTGAAAATGCAAATCTCTTAATTTTATTTAAACAGAACCCAACTAGTTTAAAACACATATATAATGGCCATTGCATGATGGATATGACATTTGAGAAATTTAAAGCTCTCTGTGAACACTGTTGGAAAGAAGACTACGGTTTCGTTGTAATCGATAAGAACTGTCCCTTAAATTCTGGCAGATATAGAAGCAGGCATGAATAAACGACTAGCAAGAGAGTTAATAAAATCAAGAAGAGCAGTAAAACAAAAATATCAAGCATTAAAGTCAAAAGCCTCAACGACTCGAAGCCAATTAGAAAAAACATATGAACCGATAACACAACCACTACAGCAATTAATTTCAAATATTGCAAAAACGGAACCAACTGACATAAAAGAAGAACCTCATACTTTTAAGGTATTTTATAATACTTCTACTCCAACAAGGACAGCTAAGAGAAAAACCGGGAAAACTCACGTTTTACCCACTGAGTTACCATCATTTTTTGATAGGAGTATTGCATCGACTAGTAATTTCCCTACCATTCAAGAAACAAGCACAGTAGCTGAAACTACACCCCCATCGGGTGATGGTACTGTAGAGAATTTAAATATCTCTGATATTTTGAGCAAACTAGACAAACAAATTGAACAATACGTTGACACTCCGGGATATAAAGATTGGTTGGAAGATTTTGATGAATTGCCAAGAAAATATATCGATGAAGGAGTAAGGGATACAAGACATATATTTGATCACAATTATGGTATTGTTCATGATTTGAAAACAAACAAATTTCTTTTAGGGACAACAATGAAACCAGTTGAAATTATTAATAAAAATATAAAAGTTGAGGATGTAACCTACAAAGGCACTCCAGGTTTATATGAACTACTTTTTAAAAAAGAACCTATTGGTTACAAGAAAGAAGACTTAGATCAGTATATGGACATATCTACCAAGAACTAATGCATATCGCAGAAATCACGACCGTAATGAGCAAGTTCAAGGTAACGGTTCAGTCAAATATGTAACTATTATAGGACCGTACTTACAAACCAAAGGAGCAACGAAAACAAAAATATTAAAACACCTGCCAAAAATCTCATAGAAGCATTTAGTAGACCAAAGGCTCCATATAGGCAAACAAGGCAGAAACTGGGAATGGGGATATTGGAACTTAACAAAACAGATACGGACTATGTATATTGGGACAACATCAACGAACTTGTTGATAGACTTAGACTTTTAATGGCTTCTCGGGTTGCCGGGCATACTGGACATAATAATGAAATAATCTCAATTATTGAAGAACTACGAGAAGCCAAAGTAATTCTATAAATAAAAGTTTTTGAAATAAAAAGCAACAGTTGCATATTATATATTGAGTATGTCGGTAAATAAATTTGGAACTCATATCCTAAATGCCAATGAAAACTTATATTAATTTTGCATCCTTCCCATGGTTCTTGGATATTCGACAAAATCAATTAATCTACCGAATGGTGAAATAAGACTTTGTTTTACTATTAGCGGCGACGAAACTACTTTAGCGTTTCCATTTCCAGAAGCAGAAGTGATAAAAGTACACTGTAGTAAAGACATAGATTTTATCATAAATAACAATATATTTAGTTCGGTTGAACTATTAGGGCATAAACTCGGTAATGGTGATAATATTTCTGTTGTAAGATCTCTTAAATATTCTGCATCACCTGGAGTGTTATACGCAGGATTGGTTTTAAAGTGAAGACTGAAAATGAATAAAATTAAGGAGGATGTCGTTAATGAATTACAGACCCGCTAGAAGAAATTTTAAAAGAAGACGAGTAATCGTAAAAGGGCTTAATGATTTGTTTCAAGCAGATTTAGTTGAAATGCAACCTTACTCAAAATTTAATAGAGGATATAGATATATATTAGTGGTAATCAATACTTTTTCTAAATTCGTTTGGGCACTACCTATTAAAACAAAAACTGGTAAAGAGGTGGCTGCAGCAATGAAAAAAATTCAAAGACTTAAAAGAAGCCCCTAAACACCTGCAAGGCGTTTCAAAAAATATACAAACAGATAAAGGAAAAGAATTTTATTCCAAAGATTTTCAGAAGCTAATGGAACAGTTTAAAATCAATCACTATAGTACTTTTTCTAATTTGAAAGCAAGTATCGTTGAGCGAGTGAACCGAACATTAAAGAATAAAATGTGGAAAAAGTTTAGTCTTCAAGGAAATTATAAATGGTTAGATATATTGCCTGATATTATTAGTGTGTACAATAATACAGTACACTCTACAATTGGTAAAAAACCTAATGCTGATAATAACGGAAATGAAAAGAAAAAAATATATTGAAATCATCATTTACTCATATGAAAACAGTTGATCCTGATTTAAAAAAAAATTAAAAGTTGGTGACTTTGTTCGTAAAAACACAGAGAATTTTTTTCTAAAGGGTACACATCCAACTGGTCAAATGAAATTTTTAGAATAAAAAAGTTACAACTTACAAATCCTGCAACCTATTTACTTGAAGATGAAAACAAATCAGAAATTCAAGGAGGCTTTTACGGAAAAGAATTACAAAAAGTCAGACATTCAGACATATACTTAATAGAAAAAGTGATAAGAAGAAAAGAAAATAAGATGTTAGTTAAATGGTTGGGATTAGACAAAACACATAACTCATGGATATTAAAAAAGGATATTTTGTAAAATATTCATCAATAAAACACATTTTTTTTGTATTAATATTTTTTTATTTTATAATCCTATTTAACATATTATTTAAAACAGGTTTTAAAATAATTTCACATAATTCAATTCGTCTTTTAAAATGTTGTTGGTCTACAAACTCTTGAGGCGACATACGGGATTTTCTATATGCAAACGTGCATACATGCATCGTATGAAGTTGATTTTTAGTTTCATCAAAACTTACTGATTTCTTCATAATATTTTCTTTCTCTTAATTTTTGGTCGAGCTGGAGTGGATGCATTAGTAATAATTCCAGCATAGTACAAACGTTCTCACTATTGGGGTTTTCACCTGGCGACAGAGTATCATACTTTTTGAAGACAATTGGTTTTGGAAAACAGACTGTTCTTAAAAATGTCGAAGTGACTGTTAAATTGCTGTTTTTGTAAAATATTTAATCTGTATTCGATTAAAGGTATTTGTTCCCATAATCTGCACACAGTTTCATTTCCAAAACAGAGGTAATCATCATGTTTTGTAATCCTCACTATTGGCATTTCACCAAATTTCTCAAAAAGAATGGACATATTTTTCAAAAATATAGTTTCTTGAAAGGCGTTTGATGAGAAAAAGTAATTTGTTATAACACCCTGATATAATAGTAGGTCTTTCCAATCATCCTTACTTAGAACAATAGATTGGTTCTTGTTTCCACCAAATTCAACACATGGCGTAAAATCACTTTCTAAACACAAACCAATATTCACAAACTTTGATTTGGATTTATTTAAAGGGTACTGTTTAGAATTTACTATGGTTTGTTTTTCGATAGAATGTATAGATGTTTTAAACACATTGTGTTCTCGTATGGGAGGAGTTTGATTCGAAAAATTATTTTTAGTTTGTTTGAACACGGACAATCCTTGATGGTTTTCCCCATTCAAGATGCCATGTTCTACTGTGGGCGGGGTTGTATTTGAAAACTTTTTATTATTTTGCCCGAACATAGTTGATCTCTGATGGGTTTTCCCATCCAGGATGCCATGTTCTCGACTGTAATCGATTTCGTTCGAATGAATTTTAATTGGGGGCGGAGCCACAGCCTTTTTACCTCGTCTTTCCCCTGCGGGGACACTGTGCTCCATTTCCTCTTCAGTAAAAAGCGAATACAAACTACCTTCCCGGTGTCCTGTAGTTTTATGTTTATTTTTTAATACGGACCTGCGGTCCAGATGTCTTTTTTGTTTAGTCATGTCGCCGCCTTCGCAGATGGAAGAGAGGTCGACAATTGATTCCCCACCCTGACTCTGACGAGTAGGAGAGAAATCCAATTCAAATAAAGAAGTTTGTTATTTCTTTTTAGAGGGTTTTTTAATTTCTAACGAACTGTCTGCATAGATTGTGTGCAAAGATTCGCGCTGTCGGTTACTATCAAGCAACATGGTTTCGTTAGTTAAAGTTAATTTGTTCAATTCATTATTAGAATTAAATTTATGATTTGTGAATGATGTATCATATTGATATTCCCTTCCACGGGGCACCTCCATGGAGACGTTCTCCATGCAAGTAGCACCGGCGAAAGTGTCTACTAAATACGTTCTATAGGAGTCGTCATGATTGTCTAGGTATACAGGGGCTTTAATTGACAAGCTTGACAAGCTTGTCAGGCACCCACCACTCACCCGGGGAATTTTGAGATGTTCGTTCCCCTCGCCAGGAATAAGAGTGAGCGATTGCTCAATAAGGGGGACGGTGTTGCTGGGCGAATGGATAGCTGATCTACCACCCTTGGGAACTACGCCAGAAGTTGGGGTAGCCATTGGTAATCAGTTTAGAAAAAATATTTAATTAAAATTTCAAAGTCCGGACTTGCCGAACAAACAAATTAGGGAGCAACGGGAGTCAGTCGGGGGAAAGTCACTTAAAACTAAAGTAACGTAACCCGAGCGGAGTCCTATCCCTAAATCTAAGTTAGTTACAAAAATCTTAATGATTTATTTACTTATAAAATCCTGCAAACTATGGCTTTAGCCGTGTGTAGGCTTTTCTAAGTCCGTACACCACTAAATAAGTTCACCTTTCGATTTTAAGTCGAAACGTTCAAAGAAAGCACTACGCACTGTCACTATTAGTGTTCATGTAGGTACTTTGACGCTTAAGTTTATTGTTTATAGTTTATAGTTTATAAAATATTCAATGTTGAGATTTACTCAAAGTTCGCTCAACAGTCTATTGCCAAACAACTAGTAATTGACCACAATTACTAGAACTGTCTTTTTGCTCACTTTTTAATAATCAAGTCAAAATTCAAAGAGAATAACAAATCTTTCGTATCTGTTATTTTTGTTTATAACAATCAAAAATCAACACTGTGACTGCTCAGTAAAGTCTTTCAGTAACAACTTCAGAATCAAATTACAATATTACTTAGCCTAAATGAACTAAATAAGTGAATATCTTTTTATTTACACTAAAAATTAAGTTTTTAATTATCATTAATAATAAAGTAAAGATCAGGTAAAATTTAGTCTTATTTTATTGCTGGCAAAGCTATTTAAAAATAAAAATTAAAATGATAATAAAAAATTAAAATTTCAAAAAATCAAAAACTCAAAAAGATATTCTTTTCAAGCTTGCCAAATTTCCCTAATCTAATAGTCCACTCGGGTCACGCCGCGCCGCTTGGGATAATAGACGCGAAAATGTCTGTAATATATTTAATATTTAAAATAAAAAATTAAAATTAATATTTGTTAAAGTTAAAGTTTATGATAGTTATTATAATATATACAAAATTCACAAATATATATATATATATATATATATATATATATATATATATATATATATATATATATATATATATCAAAATAAGTCAAAATAAATGCACGGTTTTTTCTAAGTGTTCCTTATAATAAACAATCCTCTACAATTAAGAGAGATTGAGAACTTCAGGAACTGACGTGCTATGTCTCTGGAGGGATTGTTAATTTTTAAAAGATCGGATTCACCAAGCGTACTTAATAGCTAGGATCCTATCTTACCTATACAAGATCAAGTAATTAGTATTTACAAATTTGTTTAAACAATTAAGTTTAAGTCAGTCAAAGAATATCAAAAATCGGGTTTGTCACAATCAGTATTTTTACAAAAAATATGATTCGCCCAATTAAGGGTAGATCATAAATTACAAATCATAAAGTTATCAAAATTTATGAGTGAGCAATTCGTTAAAAATCAATGATAAAAAGCTATTAAAAATTTCCCAAAATTAAGCAAAAGGTAAACAGGTTTGCGTTTTAGAAAAAGTGATACTTAAATGCCAGAAGTTACAAAAGTTTTACTTAACACTTGAGCACTAGTTAGATTGGAGTTTTTAGCTTAGAATGGAAACTTGATCTGGAGAAACTGAGCTTGGAGAACGCTTAAGAGAGAAGGAGACCAGAGGCACAGCTTACCTAGTTTTTTTCTTCACGCAATTTAGACAGCCAGTTTATTTTTTCCAGATGCCTCCTACTAGGACATAAATCAGGAGAACCAGATTTAATTCCCGAGGACGATCTTCACAATCTAAGCTCTACTAAGAACCTTAGTGCAATGGAACTTTTCAAGGCAAAGATCCGGCGCAATCCAACGTTGGGAACAAAGTGCAAGGTTCCTCCTACGCACTAATAACACTGCTTCCGACGCTTAGGAGGGCAATTGAATATATGCTTTTCACACGCGAGATTGACACGTATTACTGGTCGTGAGAATGAGATCGAATGCTGTCGAAACAAATTTCTGTCCATATTTATATTAATCGAAATGTTACGTCACGGCCCTCCCCTTTGCACGCTCTAGACCAATCCTGATCATTCTGGGCGGAGTCCCGTGAACGAAACTGGCGAATTTCTAGTTCACTTTCGAGCAAGATTTTTTAGTGGAAACATCTCCCGGGAAACTTTGAAGTCCCGTGGGATCTTTGTTTTTGAGAATTTTCTCAGTTTGGGATTTTTCCCTAGAATAGTATCACTTTATACGTATTCTGACCAAGTCTTATAATTTTATTCCAACTTTTTTCTTTTTGAAAATAAAAATTTCGTATAGCTTTTAAACTTTGTTAAACGATTGTTCTTTATTAAATATTTACTCCTGTAAAAAATCAGATTTTTCCTATCAGTCGTTCTTGAGATATTGGAAGTGTTCACCAGGTCCTGGTGCTGTCCTTCCAACGTCGATTTCCTGGTTTTCTGTTGATTTTTTCTAAAAATGTTTTATTATATAAAAAGTTCCTTTTTATAAGGGCTTTCATCCTATGAAGGTCCGGTGTCGATATCTTGAATTTGGTTTTTTGTAGTTTCAAAATTTCGGCTAAGTCCAAAAATTCGAAAAATTTCCTTCGCAAAAATTTTCCTATCATTATGAAAATTTGATATTATACGTAGCGTCCTTTCCTGGGAGTGGCATTCACGATGCCTATCTTCTTTTGTTCATAAGTTTGCCATTTCTTTATATTTCTTTTTCAAATTTGGGTACAAGGTGGCCCTAAGGGGTCTCTTTCGACTAGTCCTTACGGCACTTGCCTGTCTTGTTTAGAAAAAATTTTATTCAAGATTGAAATTGAAAAATAAAAATTTAACGAACTGTATTTTTGAATTTTTTACTTTAAAGTTAATTTTCTCGTTTGTTACTGGACGGATTTTAACCATTCTTTTACTAAAATGTGTGTTTTGATAAGGCCTTTTTGGGGATGTTAAAAGTTTTGTAAAATATTTAGTTTTTAGATTTTGAAAAAATTTAATCGTTTTATTTTAGGTAGAAATAAAGGAGATATTTAAAAGATTTTTATATGAGCGTGAAGCGCATATAATAGCGATCATTTGTACAAAGTTTCATTAAGATATTTTGATTAGAAATATTTTTAATTAATTTTTATACTTATAGAAATTCTAGAATCGATCAGACCAATCCGAGTTCAGCGTGGTTGAATCTGATTGGCTGGAACACTTGAATGCTTTGAATCGATTGGATGGGATTTTTCCATCGAAGTTTCGAGATTAGGTGTGTCTACGTTTATTATTCGATTTGGTTCGATGCTCTAGAAGATGATTTCTAGGCCTGTTTCCAATGTCTGGTGTATGTAAATACATAGGGATTTCTCTTTTCTTTATTTTAGCCTTATTTTTAATGTTGAATTTGCTTGATTTATGCGAAAAATGTGATATTACGACAATTGGACGTTACTCTCTGAGGGGTGAACATTATGAGACCGTAGAATATAGAAACTAACTAAATAATGATTTGCGGCACATTTTTATAGTCTCCTGTCCCCTCCACTTAAATGGAGGAGGGAGATTACTTAACGTTGGAGGAGATAAAAATTAAACTACAAAAAATCAAATACTAAAACTTTTAATTCAGGTTTTTAAATACATTACAAAAGCAAAGTTGGATGAAATAATTGATATTAAATTCAGAAACAATAATATTATATAAAAATATACATAATTACAATTATGTTTTTTATGAACAAATTCTATCCATTCTGAATAAATGACAGGCTTTTTATCAAAGAAATATTTAATCTTCTTATAATTATTAACACTTAAATCATTTTCTGAAATATTATAAGTAAACAAATGTGAGTTTCCATCTATGTAAATCATTCTCATTTGCTTATAACAATGAGTTTCATTTTTATTCTTATTGATGCACACGTCGGCTCTAATTGTGTTAGGAATATGATTAACATATAGTATTCTGCCAACAAGGGAGACTAACACGACTAATGAAGTAGCAGTCATTGTTCTAAAGCAACTAAATAATACTGTTTATTACAACATTTTATATATTCACACAAATTAGTGAAACAGATCATCAATGAAACAAATTTTATAAAACTTGACAACTTTAACTTCCTTTCCCAATTTCAAAACCGGATAACAATTGTGTATCAAAACCACTTTTATTGCGAGTCTCTTCTAAACATCGTCTTTTAGATTTGGGTTCTTGTTCAGATTGTAAAATAGTTAAATTTTTAATCATTGATTCTATATGGACAATATCTTTGTGACCTCATGCTAAAGTTTTTGTGGTATTTTAAAGACGATATCTTTTATCGTCATGACTTGTCAAGGCTAGTTTGTTAATCAAATTCGTATAAATATTGTGTAGATGTGACTTAAAAACATACATTGTGCAGTAGACTTTTTGATCTTTTTCCACAACATCTTTATAATCTGATAAGTTTAATTGTTTTTGTATGGCCGATTTACGAATACCTTTTGCCTTTTTATCTAAACTATCTTTGGTTTTTACACAGTATGCCTTAGCACCGGTACCAAAAAAACTTTCTAAAAGTACACCTTTATATTCATCCTTAAATTTACCAACCACTGATGTGGATATCGGCATATTATGAATATTTGGTTCAGGATAGTTAGAGGTATCAAATTGATCCAGATTTTGCTTCATATATTCATAAAAATTTTCCGTTTCAATTTCTAGTATTAAAGAATCAGTATCATAAACTTACATTATCTCCATATTTTAATTTTAAATATCCGTAATAAAAATCATAAATTACAGTTTTTGCAATATCCAATATACTCATTTCAACATAAATGGGCTTATTATATTCGATACATATCTTTTGAAGTTGAATAGCTACTAGATTTTCTGAAAAAATGTTTAAATCTTTAAATTGAGGTTTTGCAGTTAATTTCTCAGCACCTAATTTGTTTCGCTCTCTCTCCCATTGAGTTACTAGCTTAATATCTACTCGGTTATCGACATTCTCCATAGTTTTACCAAAAATACTGTTATTTGCCAATTTGTACGAATGTTTTTTAAATTTGTTTTTTGAAGCATTTCGTAAATTAGTATTCAAATCGATATATTTAGCTAACCATGGCGATTGTGTAAATTTAATTCCCCTGTGTATTTTGAGAAGTTTAAGTCCAAATTTTAAGCCTTGTTTCAAAGAACGATAATGAAGAACATAATTGTACTTATTGTTTAAATTGGGAATTAGTTTAGAATACTTGGAAATTGGTGGCTTAAATTGTTCGGGACAGAGCGGAAAGTCGTTATGGCTTTCATGTAAATTCTGAGGATATTCTAAGTCAACTTCAAATACATAGCCCGTAGATGATGTATCTGAAATATTTAAAATATTAAGTTCATTAATTTCATCCTCAGATAGCCAAACAAAGTTTTTTTCTGGCAAATACTGTTTTATTGCAAAACCATACAAATTTGTTGCATCTAAATAGGCAATATATTTTGTTGGATACTTAGGATTGAAATTATCAAGAAAAGGATTATTTGCTTCCGATTTTCGAGCTGAACAAGTACTAACTCCCCCGCGAACCCCTTTTTTGAAGAAATGAAGCATAGCTGGATCAGTCAATAATTCCAATTCTACATTTGTAAATTTCATCATAGCATCCCAATACATTGAAGGTCTTGTTACATAGTTCTCAGGATCTAATTTATAAGTTTTGTAACAAGTATTTCTATAATTTTCAAAAACATCGGCTAAAAGGAGAACGTCAGATTTCAAATATATATCTGAATATTCACCTATCGTGGAGCAATTGAATACATTCCATACCTCTTTAGCTCTAATGTAATCTTCATTACTAATATTTTCATCAATTAAGCCATTATAAAATTTATCAATAGCGGGCAAAGATTTATCATCCAACTTTTCATAAGAGTCAATATATGAATAAGGAAAAACTCCTTTTTGCCTAACATATTTAAATTGCTCTGTGTCTGAAAAATGTTTCCTAATTTCAAGACATTGAGAATTATCTAAAACATTAGATAGTGATTCGGGAGATTCTGGTAAAAACTGAAATGAGTCTATAAATCGTAAATTCAAGTAAACTATCTTTTAATTTTTAGAGTCATACGTGTTTACCATAATTTTTTTACTAAAAGAAATATATTTTTCTTTGTTTTGAGCAATAACGCTAATTGATTCTTTATTGTTACATAATGACTTAATAAATAGATGAGAATCGTAATTCTTTAGATTATGAAAAATTATTGGAATGTAAGTTGGAGGTATGAAATGTAAATTACAAATAGAATGAGCCGCGCCCCTATAGTTACCGCTAAAATGACAGTGGTCTTTACATTTTTTAAAATTTCCGTCTGAAAAAGGTTTTTCACATATATAACACACAAATGCATTTTCAAATTCTTTTTGTTGCAAACTAGTTAACTTTTTCATAGGCTTTTGATTTCTAAAATAATAGTTATAAAGGTTTTTCACATCAAGTTCAATATATTCAATAAACTTTTCAGGACATTCAGTTCCACGATAAAGTTTTAAAGATGTGAGATTTTTATCAAATGATGATTTAATGTAATAAGCGAACGAATATGGAACATGTTCAGAAGTTTTAACTGTATAGGAAGTTGTAGGATCAAGGTTTTCGTTTTCAACGTTTTTTAAACAGCACTCGAAATCAGCATAAATTACAAAAGGTGCTTCATACTGCTTTTGAATATTTTGAAACTTTAATATGTTTTCTGGAATTTGATTTCCAAACTTATCTAAAATAAGTTCATCTGAAGGATATTCAATTCGAACAGATGTGCAATCATATTCTAAGTGACTTTGTTATTTTGCATATGTACCAAAATATTGTAAACTTCCTTCACACAAATTTTGTCTACATTTCTTTTTTGACAGTTGTTTAAAAAGTAATTTAGATAAATCTTTTATCCAACAATAATGACTATTACCGTCATCAGAAGTATTTAAAAGTAGATTGATATGTAAATTCTTTTTATGTCTATTATAGTGTAATGGTCCTACAATCTCATTTACATATACTCCATTTCTAAAAAATTTCTCAACTCCATAGACATTTATGGATTTAAAGTATTTTTGTTTTCAAAAGTACTTATCTGCTCTAATTTAACTGGAAAATTAATACCTGTAAAATCAAAGATAGTTCTGAAGTCCGGGTACGAGGAAGTTTTCCTAGGGTCACCTGAAGGTCTACATATTGCTGATACAACGGCATATGCAAAACAGAAATCATCTTTATTCAAAATGTTTACCAAACTACCTCGGAACTCTGGAATTGGAATATATAAGAGTCGCCACATAAAGGATTGTACTTGTTGATGTTTACTTCTAAATGGAGAATTTGTTGTAAAATCCAACCTGCAATTTAAAGAAGAAATAATAAGTATTTATTAAGAGAGACTGTTGTAAATAAACATAAATTGAAGCAATAGCGTTTGAAATGTTAAAATGCTTGCAAGTAATTATTAACTTACCAGAATCTCGTTCAGGTAGTTCATCTGCCTTGGTTGTTAGAATTTTGAATAGTTCGTCATAGAGATTATTTAAATCGTCGTCTCAGTCACGTTATGGAAGGCTGTGTTGAATGATTTAACGGATGTAGACTTCAAAACTGGCGAGTAGTAGATACCAAATAATTCTGCATTTATCTTAACGCATCTATATAATTGCTGTTGCTGGCGAATTAATGTTACGACTTTTTCGGAAATTTCTTGCTGAAACTTTTTAAGGTTGACATGCATTTTGGGTGAGTAAACCGTGTATGCAGCAATTCGAGACTTAAAAGCACTTCTAATAAGGTCTATTCCATTTCCATATTTAATAGTACTCTTGCTTTTGTGGACATTTGTTCTTAGATGAGAGTTCCAAGCATTAAAATTAATATCAGCTTTACAGTCTTCGCAATGGCGAGTTGCATTATCCCTGAAGAATTTTTCACCAACTGAAACAAAAAATAAATTTTTTTTAATTCACTATGATAATTTATATGCAATATAATATAATGAGCTGCGTAGCAAGGTGGCGGAGGGGACTGACCACCTGCCCTGCCCCTGGACGCTTACTAAGTCAAGCAAAAAAGATCATTGAAATAACACAAAACAAATTTTATTGTTTTTCTTATATTTTAATTTATCCTAATTCTTAGTAAATAGTGTAAATATACTTACTATCGATTAAATACTTATCCGGATTATGATTTGTGTCTCTTTTTAAACATGATTCTTTAATGTGTCTTATGGCATTTCGTCTCTGTGTAAATTCTTTTAGACAGAGTGTGCAGAGAAGAGTCATTTTGAACTGGATATTTATAGGTTTAGTTTCTCTGTAAATAAGGAATAGTGAATTTAAATTTAAAAGTTTGCGCTTACGTGTCTTGTATTTTTTTTAATTTTTAAAACATTTTTACATATATTTACCACTAAGATTTACCACCAAAGCAGGGATTTTTCATAAAAATATTACCTAAATTTAAAAGAAGCTCACCCTGTCTATGAATTATTTTTTTAACAGTTGAGCAAGTAAAATTACTCAAATTTTTACATTCATTCAAATTGAAATACTTGTTTACCATTGATTCGCGCACAATCACGTCTTTGTTCTGATTTTGATAAATTTTGCTTTGGTTTTGAATCTAAAAATTTGTTTAATTCAGTTTTTAATGAATTGCTGTGTTGGGTTGTAACAACAGCCCCTGATTTTTCGATATCAACGGTTTTGATTTTTTTCATTACATTTGTTTCGTCGTCAGAAGCAGAACGTTTTCGTTTGTTCTGAACTTCTTTATATTCGACAATTTCACACGAATTGAGGTGAGGTTTCGGTGGACTATGGTTGCAATTTTGAACAACATTGTACATTTTGGTGGAAATGTAATTTAGGAGCTGGTTGGTATTCCTCCCTGATTTTTTTAACCTCAATAACGGTCTCTGTTGAATCTTCTGACGACGAAACAGAAATTGGTGCGTAGACATTTTGCTCTACCTGAAATTCATTTTCACCCTCAACTCCCTGAAATTCATTTTCACCCTGTTTCCCCTCAACTCCCTGGCTCGAATAAACATCACTGACTAACATTTCAAACTAAATTAATTTCCTCCTCATCAACAGTGAAATATTTTGAGGAGGCCTCTCTAAGACTGTCTAATGATTGATTGACTGGATTAATATCTGAATTAAATTCCCCAATGCTCGCTATTTGTTCAAAATTTATTGTTGAAATCAGTTCAGGGTGAACTGTATTATTTTGATTATTAAAAATTGTAACTAAATTGTTTATAATTGTAGCGTCATCGATACCACCAATTTCTGATTGAGTATTACCCAAGTACTCATTAAAATATTTTTCTGACACGTCCGGTTTTAATTGACACAAATGACAATCTATTAAATCATGTACTGGGCAAGTCTCTTCAAAATCAAATAAGGTAAAATCAAATTCAAAATCAAAGTCAGTTAGAGAATTCATAGTGGTAAAAAATAAAAATCAAACCTGCAAAAAACACAAAACGAAAGAAAGCTGTAAACTAGATCACACAATGTAGGATAAATTTTCAACACTCAAAACATAAAATTTAGGAGTAGGATAACTAGGGATTTGCAGTCTAAAAGGCACGAAAACACAATTATACAAGAGAATTCACCGCAGACACTGAGAATCACGATAGGAACTGGCGTACAATAAATACGACTTTCAACTGACGGTACATGTAAACTCGAAAGCCGCTTAAAACCACTTCTTGTTAAGTCACGCTCAGTGGCAAGGTTGGTGGCTGGTACTCGACAACTATACATCCTTTTTTTTTGCAATTTTTTTTTTTTCAAATCGACTTTTTCTTTTTTTTTTTCAACTCGACTTTTTTTTTCCAATTTTGGGAGTGGTTCTTGGTTGGTAAGTGACAGGGTGGTACTTGTACGCTTTGGGAGTCTCTTTTGTGCTTTATATTTTCGTGATTCTACTGCAATATTCAGTCTTTGTCATTTGATTCAGTCTAGATTGTTTTGTATGAAAAAAATGTGGTGTATACCGGAGAAACCAACAACTTCAGTAGAAGTACTAATATCCCCTAAAATGTGGTGGTTACCGGAGGAACCAGAAACAGCTTCTGACATAATACCAATATCTCCCGAAATGTGCTGTGTACCGGACGAACTAACAACTTCAGTTGAAGTGCCAATGTCGCCAAAAATGTGGTGTGTACCGGACGAGCTAACAACTTTAGTAGAAGTACCAATATCACCCAAAATGTGGTGTTCACAAGAGGAACCAGGAACATCTGCCGAAATACCAATGTCCGCCAAAAACTGGTACTAGAAACAACTTCAGCCGGAGTATCCATGACTCCACATCGACAACAGCAGTTGATGTCACCAGAGCTTAAACAAACAGAAACATCACTCCCAGCATCAGCTTAATCAGAATGGTCAGAAAGTGTGGATGAGGTCGTGCTAAGACTTCTGCACGATTTAGAACTTTTATTTGGTATTCAAATTGATATTGTGCCGTTAGTGTCAATCCCAATGTGTGCCAAGAGAAAACAACCCAAAAGGTTGTGCAAAATATAATAATAAATAATTAATTAATAATTATAAATATAAGTTTTAGGAGTAAATGTAAATGACCATTATAATACAATACAAAGTGCAAAAGGTAATTTTAAATATATTTTTTAGTAATATTAATTCGATGTATGATATATATTCTTAAATTTTATTTTGTTTCTTTTTTTGCGTCCGCATTTAATTGGTAATAAAACGTACTAAGGAGCATATCAAATATGGAAGTGTGTGGGGCTAAAAAAAATTATTTATGATAATAATATTCTTTATTATGTGTTTAAACAAAAATTAATTATATTTTGTTATATTTTATTAATAATTAAATTGTCTTGTGATAAATCTACATCTATTTTTTCTTTTCATTTAACAAGTTTTATAACAATTTTTATAATCATATAATATTTTTACATTAGCCAAGGCACAATGCCAAGGACTTAAATTTTTATGAAAATAACATTCTTAAATTTGCTTAGTTTGGGTTCCTCGTTGACTGGAATGCTTATGATCAGCTCTGGGGTGAAAATTTTTCTTAAAAAGTTTCTCTTTTTAAGGCCTTTGACATAGATCTTCAGATTAGTATATATCTTGACAATATTCTTGAGGATTTCTTCTATTTCATTTAATTCTATATATACAACGTCCCATTCCAACCCATGATATTCTTCAGACCAATCAACTATTTCTTGATCCTTGGCATATAACATGGTTCTTTTAAATGGTGACTTAAAAAGAAAATTAGACCAGCGTACACCATCGTAGATAGCAAGCTCCTTTGAAACCAAGCCAAATAAACAATTATAACCTTGAATGTCCACGAATAGTTCTGAATAGCACTCAACCATGATTAATCTTCTACTATTAATTTTAAAGGTTATTCTGCAATTTTATTTTTAAAATAACTTTTGTCCACTAAATGGTTTTTAATTTTTTTTACACTTCACCGCATATTCTACTGCTTTTTTATAGTGCGTAGAAAAAAAAACTCCTAGGTGTTACTGCATATATTTACAAGTCCTCCACCATAATCCCATCATTCTATCCTTTTCAAAATGTATTGTATCTTTTTTGCTTAACTTGATTCAAAATTACTTTTGTCCACTAAATGGTTGTCAATTTTTTTCACTTCAGTTTTATTACACACTATACAAGTTTCAGGGGCACTGAAATGAAAAAGATTGTCATTGCACAATGTACAGCGCAAGTTTTTTTCACAACATTCCATTGCTCTTTTGTAATGTGTAGACACAAAACTGTGTTTGCCAAGGGGTGCTTCTAATGCGTGCAAATAATAGCATCGTAAGCACAAACTATAAGCACCACCAAACGAAGACATTATGACGGCATAATCTTGAAAGACACAAACTTCGCGGCGTAGATAATTTGGTTCAGCAGCATCACTAGCACTTATTTTTTTAATATTTACAAGACCTTTTTCACCACAACTGGCATCAAAGAAATTATGTATCCCCTCATCTTCACTATCGTCTTGAACCTCTTCAAAATTGTTCTTATCTAAATCGGCTAACCATGTTTAACGTCGAAAATGTTTCTTCCTCCAACCGTGAAATATAGTATTTCATCTTCGTACATTGAAGACATTTTTTCCAATTGCTCAAAATGTAGATCACTAGATTCTTGCAAAACAACTCATTTTAATTAACATATATTTTTTAACTTCGTTACTTTTAAAAATACTGATACTACAGTAAGAATGAATTGCTCTGTTGGCTGCTAACACTTAAATAAAACATCTCCCTCCGGATGCACACGTAAGAGTGGGGAAGACCAATCAGAATCAAGCAGAGTCAAGTAGGCGTGGCAGTGACAGGCGCGGGAAGTGGGAGACCAATGGAAAAAGTGGTGTGGGGAGCGAGACTAACCCCCTCTACTCACCATCGTCACCATCTGCCGAAAAAGGCGCCATAACTGTGATTTGTTCTTTAGCGGCATAGATGTTCGTTCACAAAAATCCTTTGAAAACGTAGCAGGCTTTAAAACCAAACCGGTTTTAGGATCCATCACAAACACAAACCCAATCTCATATCCATTGACCCTCGGTTTCAATATATCTTTCAATTTCGTCAATGCGGAGTATCAGGTATATCAGGATGACGTTTAAGGAGTTTTTCTTAATATCAGGATCACGTTTAAGGAAGTTTGGCCTGGTTTATCATTAGTAAAAGTTAACTTTTTCCATTGACTTCACAATATTTTGTTGTAAACAAATTTTGAGGATGGACAGGAAAGACTTTTCGGGTAATCTCTAGTATCCAATCTATAAGCAGCTTCTCATCTGGTGTTGTAAGTACGGTCGGTGGCTTCATCTGTCTTTCTAGTGGGGTTTTACTTTTAAGTTTTCTTGATAGGATGGATCTAGAGACATTAAAGTTCTTTGCCGTTGCTTCTTACTATAATTTCTTATGTTTTAACAGCTTCCACTTCTAATATCAGTTTTTCTAAATAAACTGCTAGAACTTCGAAGTGCACCAAGGAAATTTTTATTGGAAATTCAATTTGGAATTTCTTCAATATGATTTTGAGTTGCGGTTTTCGGCATTTGTTTGATCAATATCCATAGTATGCAGTCCGGTAAGGGCAGCCTCAGGCAATCAAAATAACCTAGAGCTAAGTACGAAAATCAATTTCTAGCGATTTTGAAATTTTTTCTTCGTTTCTGACATACGGGGTTTTTTCTGAAAAATTAATTTTTTAAATTCATCTGCTTAAAAAAGCCCACTTGTGGTAATCAAAGGTATATTTATCAGATTATCAACCGGGTTGGCATCCTTAAATTTTCAAACATGAATATTGTATACACGGTTCACCAAAAACTAAGAGATGGACGTTAAATAGTGATTGGTTGGGTTTGGTTTTTTCTATCAATCTTGAATTCGATGTTGCTTTTAATGCCAGTTTTAGTAATAATGGACATTTTTCCGAAACAGTTTTTTTACATTTGAAATTTGCTCTAGTTCTTTCATGTATTGCATTTAATTTAAAACAGATTTTTTTTTAATAAAAATTGAAAAATCGCCTTTTATCATTGATACAATTATCTGTTCCTAATAAAATACAGTTCCACGTGCTATTTTTGTTAATACGGGCTTACTTAAACTGTTTGCCCATCATTTCAAATTAACTGAGACTATGTTCCAATAATACAGTGGGTAACAAAGGTCTAAAATACTGCCTAAGTTGTGGAGTACAAATTCAACATTGTTAAAGTTTAGAATCAGTAGAGTTTTTGGTGCACCTTGTATGCAATATTCATGGTGGAATACTTAAGGATGCTAACCCTGTTCTTTATCTGATAGACCAAACTGAATCTGATTGGCATAAGTGGGCTTTGTTTAGCAGACCATTTTTAAAAAAATCAATTTTTCTAAAAAACCCTGTATATGGAAAGGAAGAAAAAATTTCAAATCCACGGGAAATTATTTTTTTGTATCTAGCTCTAGATTATTTTGGTTGCACAAACATAAAAAATCTTCCACAGTAAGAGTTCTAGTCGAATAAACTTTCCAAAAAATAGCAGGGCCTTATATAATACCCTGTATAAGACGGTTGCGATGGAGTCCTGTGGATGTCCTTATCAGGTTCCAGACTCTAGAAATTGGCCAAACAAAGACTGAAAACTGTAACTTCAAATATCCGTATTGGAAATATTGCATTTTGAATTTCCAGTAAAAATTTCCTTGGTGCACTTCGAAGTTCTAGCAGTGTATATGAAAGAACATCCTTTTTTGGCTCCATTACAGTTTAAGATACTTCGAAATTGAAATACACTCAACATTGGTACATTAGTCTGAAATTTGTAATTATATATTTCAATAATAATAGTAGGTATCAAATGATTGCTGTGCGATCTTTATTTATTTATTTAATAATCATTAAGCCTAATGTTATATCGTTAATACGTTTAAACCGTATAAATAATTCCTCGTAAAGAAATAATACTGATGATCGTTTCCAAATAACTTCTCAATATTGCCATTTAGTAATAGTCACCCCCGTGTTTTTTAAAAGACTAGAACCTCAAGCTGTCAGACATAACATTAAGAGAGCAAAACAACAACTATTCTTGAACGATCACAGCAAACTCCTGCATAGCGTATTCTGTAAGAGTATCGGCTCGTTGGGTGTATCTAGGAGACGAAGCTTCTTTTTCTTAAGATCTGCTGGTCTAAAGTCCTAGACCAAGATTTTTGCTATCATATCTAAATCTTATAGGTTACTTACATAAATAAAAAACAGTTCATGTTAACAACACCATTTATTATTTATTTGGCAGTTTATAGAGTTCAATGTCCTCTTATTAACTTTAGCCTTCAGAAAATCTGTAGAGCGTAAGCTTCAGAAAGTCCCTGTTCAATTGAGGCATTTTGAGAATCCAGACGACATTTGACGTTTTATAAATTAGTTGTCACTTCATAAACCTTTTTTGCTTTAGGAGTCAAATTCGTGACTACTGACCAATATTTTTAAGCAGTATTGAAGCTCCTGAAAAGAAAAATTAACCATCATTATCATTATTAATAAAAAAGATGCGATATGAAAAAGAAATTTGGCTAATAACCATGCATAAGCTCATGTCTATAGATTTTGTTTGTACAGGCAGGGTTCGACTTGACATCGTGCTGCAGGATGAGAGAGTTAAGTCCACGTACCTGATTAATGCCGCTGTACCCAACGGTTGCAATATTGCTGAAAACCATCAAGAAAAGAAGACTAAGTATGCAGAACTTGCAATAGAGATCCAACAAGTGTGGCAACTGGGCAGTATCGGAGTGATACCCGTCATCGTGTCATCATCGAGTCTGATATCTAAGTCCTTAGAAGATAGCCTGGTGGAAATAGGACTCAAAACAGCTTTATGGACCTCCAGAAAGCTGTCTCATTTTGAACTTGCCATTTGTTCATGAAATGTTTACAGGAAGAACTTTGATAGTGGTTTTTCTTAAACCACCTTACTCCTTTTGAAACTTGTATCCGGGTTAGGTGATGTATACCAACATTTAATGAGTTTGATGATAATAATAACAACAATAATAATAATTCCTCAATAGTATAGAGAAATGCTTTTGCGCTCTCCCGAGGTACCCTAGCCAGCTCTCCGTTGTCCTTTATCCTCTTATTTCCTCACCGTCCCCAAAAACCCATATTCTCCCTTACCTCATATTTCCTATCACTTCCCGAGGAGCAAACCTCGTTCGCAAAGTATAAAAATCTCTGCCAGTAGGTAAAGTGCAACCCTTTTATGAAAATGTACAATTAACGAAATAAACGGGTGAATCGACATTGTACTACCATAAATTCTTGTAGCGCTCAGGATTTAGATAAAGGATCCTGTGTGTTAAGTGAGTTACAGTCTCCCTCGACTAGCGACGGAAGCAGCGTGATGTCGAGAATGAGCAACTGGAAATCGCCAGGAGTTGACCATATTCACAATTTCTGGTATAAGAAATTTTAAGTCCTCCATGGAGCTATGGCCCGTCATTTTACCAAAATAATGCATCATCCGAAGACAACCCCCGCATTTCTAATACTAGGCACTACAACTATGCTACCCAAAAGCAATAATACAGAAGACCCGTCCCAGTACAGGCCCATCATTTGTTTGCCTACCATGTACAAGATCCTAATAGGATGCATTGTAAATCGTCTCTATCACCATATTGACAGTCATAACCTATTAGCTGAGGAACAGAAGGGATACATTCGAGACCATCAAGGATGCAAAAATAACTTATCGAATCTGTTGTACTTAAGCAGGCACAGAAAAAACAACGCAACATATACACTGCTTTTATAGACTGTAAAAAGGCGTTTAACAGTGTACCACATTCCTGACTCATAGACGTACTAGGAATATACAAAATTCACCCTATGATCATCAATTTCCTCGAAACAATCAAGCACCAGTTGAGAACAAACTTGAGGATCTATAATGGCGATCAATCTCTTACTATCGATGGGATACACATTAATAGGGGAATCTACCAAGGAGACTCGTAAAGTTCACTTTGATTCTTAGCCATGAACCCCCTATTCACATTCCTCAACAATACGGGACATGGCTTCAACATCAAAGCCAATAGAGACAATTCCCTAGCCATATCCCACCTTCTGTATATGGATTATCATCCAAGCTCTATGGTGGAAACCAAACCCAACTAAAAATGCTTATTGACGTGACATACACCTTCTCGAAAGACATCCATATGAAATTTGAAATGGAAAAATGTAAAGCCTTAAATATCGAAAAAGGCAAAGTCTTAATAGTGATGTAGCCCTACCCAATGGAGAAATAGTTCTAGCGATGATCCAAGGAGAGACCTACACATACCTAGGTTGCCAACATGCTAGACTGCTCCAGGATAAGCAAGGAAAGACCAAGCTAAAAGATCAGTACGTTCAAAGATTGCGAGTTCTTCTGAAAACAGAACTGAATCCCGAAATCTAATTACAGCAATTAACAACTATGCTGTGCCCATGGTGACCTACAGTTTCGGAGTCTTGAAATTGACTATCGAGGAGCTAGAGGGACTACAACGAACTACTCGCTTAATGATGACCAAGTATGCAAAAATTGAGAGATTTCTTCACTAAAAAGGTACAAACATCAAGCCTTCACCGCATAGTGACCTTAAGTGACAACTCGTACTCTCCACTCAATCTGGCAAGTGAGAAAGAGAAAAAAAAGAGAAACAAGAACAGTGGGCTCAAATGGGCACTACACGGCTGACATGACAATGATTTAAATCAGCCACACAGATAAAAAAGCATCCAACAGGTGGCTGAAGGATGGACAACTATTCCCAGATAGAGAAGGATTTGTGATGGCAATACAGGACCAAGTTATTAACACTCGAAATTCATCATCAAAGACCGGTACGTTGATGCTGGTAAGTGCCGAAAATGTAGCGAAAGATCAGAGACTATACAGCATATAACATCTGGCTTCACTTACCTAGCAAATACGGACTACCTCCATTGACATAACCAGGTGTGTAACATCGTACATCAGAAGCTTGCCAATAAACACGGCCTCCTGAACACCTTTGTGCCCTATTATAAATACCAACCAACTTCTTTGCAACCGGGCAATTATCACCGACAGACGAATAATCGGCCTGATGTGGTACTGTTAAATAAGGAAACAAAGACAGCTGATTTGGTAGATGTCAGCAGAGGTGGTAACTGAATATGGTTCATGTGATACCGATCATCGTATCATCAACTGGACTAGTTCCAAAAACACTAGAACAGAGTCTGAAAATCATAGGACTGCATATTAACACCTTCATCGACATCCAGAAGGCAATCCTGCTTAGTACTTGCCACACAGTGAGAAAATTCTTACAGGACAACACATAGAACTAAGAGACTACCAGCCCACTCCTTTTGATGCGTGCATCCGGGATGGGCTACAACCTTTGTTGCGAAATTTATTGTCAATTTCGATAAAATAATAATAATTATTATTATTATTATTATAACTTATTTGCATGTAGGGTAGTGCTGAACCTCTACCAGGCGACTCCCTAGGTGGCGGTTAAAGGAATGCTTCTCAGATATGGGTGGTGCTAGGGAAATAAAATACCCAGGGCGGACCGTAATCAGCACATTACGACACGACGGTTCTCCATGTAACGAGCGATACTCCAACAGCGTTGGTTTTCATGTTAGAAGCGGCTGAATAATTACATACCAGAGAGATATAAAATGCAAACCATTTTGTATTCCAAAATGAAAAGAAAAAAATAGTAAAACTTCGGATTCGGAGTTCTCTGGTGGTGTGATTGCGCCAGGGGATAGACCGGTGCAGTCACTAGTGAAAGGTAGTGAGACAAGGGGCACACCTACGTGAATTTATTCCCTAGCACGCAATAGAGCAATAAATTCTAGCTTAACACTCGCTGCTACAGCTATATGTTGTAGAGTAGATGACGTAGAAAGGAATCCTGATGGTGAAACTAGTAAAAAACAACACTTTGATGCTGACTCTTTAAAAGCAAACAAAATAGAAGAAATGCTATCACAGCACCTAGTTTATCGGAAATGACGTGTGTAATCTGAAATTGTCGGAGATGGCCGCTGCCTATTTAGGGCTGTTAGCTTGCATTTGTACCGTCATCGACACCGCCATAAAGAATTGCAGCAAAAGTCAGTTAATTGTATTGGGTGAAACTGGAATAATTTTAGAGATTTTGTGTTGAAACTGGAATAGTTTTAGAGATTTTGTGTTACCTGAGACCACGTTAGCAGGAGAAAAGCGAATGCGAATGAAGAGAACACGGGATATTAATATATTTATCATACGCAGTTATATTCAACTAACGAATTTAGAAACCAATAAAACTGTGTACGTGGATAAGTTGTATCAGACTTTTAAAGAAAAATTCCCTAATGTAGAAGTATCGGCTTAGTGAATTCCAAATCAGAGTAAAATTATACTAAAAAATAAAATGTTTTCCGATGACTTGTTAAACCAGATCAAAATTGAAGTAAAGAAGGAACAAGAAGGATGTGGGGAAGATAATGTTATATAAATAGTTAAATGTAATTGAAAAAAGAAGCAGTATTGAAGACAACTTACAATCTGATGGGCTGGGACGAGATAAACAGAAGAAAAAGGATATTGAGTTTATGACTTGAAAACGACTTTAATAACGTAATTCTAGAATATATCGGAACGGATCCAACAAAAAAAAAACTCAGAATACCAAAACAGAAAACTTCTAGAAAATTTGCACGAATTGGAAATACCTTAAATACTTACATATTACCCCAAAATATTGATGTGCATTCGTTTGAGGATCTCAATTGTATTGTCTACTGTACAGTCCTAACTGCAGCTCGGAGCAATGGAGCGAAGATAAAGGATAAAAATAATTCTAACTCCGGAGATGATCATATGCCACACTGGAAAAAAAGGCTAAAATTGAAGGTAGAAATAAAGCGCGCTGAAATGTGTAGATTGATAACGTACCAAAAGGAAAATAAGGTACAAAGTAGAACTAATACTAAAAGTTTCTTACTACACTAAACCCTCTCAGGTAAGATCTTACTAAAATTTTGGATACACTAAAGCAGAAATTATCAGCGTTAAGTAGAAGGTTGAAACGTTATTCTAGATGCGATGAAAGAAAACACCAAAATAAACTATTTGCCAATAATGAAAACAAATTTTATAGAGAGTTAAAATCTAACAGTATCAGAAATGAAAATATGACAATAGACCATACCAGAAAATGACAAAAAACAACCCTTTTAAGTTTCAATATGGACAGAAGATATCGGTTATAACAACAATTCTAATTGAATAAGAGAGGAAATAGAGAAAGCTAAAAATTTAAAAGCTATGGAACAAACAATAATGATGACACACATTCTAAAAGAAGTTATCATCACTCGCACTCACAATTGGAAAAGTCCCGGCAGTGATAACATACATAATTTTTGGAACAAGAAATTTAGAGCTGTATTGTGTGTAAATTTCTGTATTACATCATTAACAAGTGCATTGAGAAACCCAACGAAGTGCCATTATTTTTGACCGAAGGTAAAACCTATCTGATACCAAAAGGAGACATCTCAGATGATCCCTTATAGTACCGACCGATAACATGCTTGCAATCTATCTACAAGATCACCACAAGAACAAAAGGGTTGTTGTAAAGGGGGAAAAGGGTGTAAGGAGCAACTTATAATAGATTCTGTGATCTTAAAACAAGCTCAGAAAAATAACAGAAAAATATCTTGTTGCTTTGAAGATTATTGTAAGACACTATATGGCCCCACTCATGGCTCAGATATTTTATTAATAAAGTTAAAAATTATGTTAAACGCGAATTTAAATTAGACAAATTTTAAAGGATTCACTTCAATCGTTGCTTAGTTGATGAAAAGACAAATATCGCCTCCGCAAAGTAGCTAATGCAGAGAATAGGGTTCGTATTATAAAGACCTTGCGTTAAGACTTGTTAATAAATAGAGTAGATGTTATTGTCACTCTCCATTATAATGATTTCAAGTAAGTTACTAGCCGCGCGGTCGTATAATCTCGTGTAACTTTTTAAATCGTTTGTAATAAAAATGTTCCTTTGTAGCCGCATATGAAATTTCGTTATACAGTTCGGTTTTAAAATTTGTTTGTTTTTAGTATTGCAAATTACTGGATTAGTATCTCTGCAAGAAAATAATACTCCTCACATGGCCCATAGTAATTGCGCATTAACAGTAACAAGGTACGATTATTTTTGTAACGTCTATTGGCATGCACCTACTTAAATATTTTCAATTATTTTAGGAAAATTAGCGTATATATTAGCAGAATTTTGACAAAATTCATAAATAAAATGGCTATATGAGACACCGATATCTCAAAATCACACACCCTTAAAAACTTTAGTGTTGATATTTATTAGATATAATTGATATTACAGTACATATGATAAGAATATTACTAGTATCATAAAGCCAAATTTTGACTAATGGAGTAATACTACTGCACCATTGGGGTCAAGTTATTGTAAAACTTCTTCATGAAGTAGTACCTAGATGAATCAGTTCGCTCTTTTTATCTCGCATGACTCACATTTCATGCAAAATTTGATGTGTATTAATTTCAAAATAATTATCAAAAATTTAACTACCTGTTAATGTAGATTCTACAAGAAGGTGGTTTTTGGTTTTAAAAAGACTGATGACATGGCTAAAAGCCAATATGGATAAAGAAAGTTAGGTGGTAACTGATTTTGATATATAAACTGTTTACCTAGTTTGACTAAAATTCACTAATTACTTTTTTAATCCACAATTGGTGATTTGAAAATTTTATTTTAAAGAAGTTACCTGCTTTGATATATTTTATATTATAATTCCTGTTTTTTTATAACCCCTGCGTAGTTCGGAACCACAATTTTGTTGTCTCTGTAAAAAGTGTAAGATATTGTTAAAAACTTATAAAACCTATCTTTTAAGTTCGAGCTTAAATTCAATTACACAATTTATAAAAATGGTGAATTCGCCAGAATAAAATATTGGTAGGTTAACCTCCACTGACTCTTAAAATTACTCCTCTCATGATCAAAACCAAAATCTACCCTTGATTATATTTTCATGTGTATTGAATCCGATTTGAATTGAGGGTTAATTAGGAAATTTGAAGGTATCTATTCGAGTTTTGTAATTTAAAAATCAGATAGAGACATTTTCTTCAACTTAAAAGAATTTTAATAATTTTTTAAACACTTCTTGCAAAAACAATTAGTGAACAAAAAAGTTTTTTTTGTACAATAAAAAAACAAAAACGACAAAACTGAGATTATATATACTTGAAAAATGACAGGTGGGATCACAATACTGAAATTGAAGCACATAAACACAAAACGTTCAAATCAGATTCAATTCTCATGAAAACGTAGGCAATTTTTTTTAGCTTTATTATTGTATATTTGTCAGTATGAGGGGATAATCAGTAAACTTTACATTTTCTAATATTTTGGTTATTTGTGTTATTATATACATACATGTAAAATTTTCTGATTTAATTTTTGTTTGCTACCATCATGGATATAACATGGAATTCAGTCTGGGTGGGGCAACAATTTCTTATTTATATCTATGAGCAGATTTAACCAAAATATAACTTAATGACTGAAAAAAACGTTCTTTACTCTTCATTCTATACTACTAGAATGTGTAGTCCTAAACTAAATGTATCAGTCCGTCAAAATTTAATAAATTTAAATTTCGGAATACAGTGTATTCGTTAAAAAAACTTTTGTCAAATAGAGACAATTACAATAAAAATGCAAAAAGGTTTACAGTTAATTATTTTTCTCATATTTGCTTTAACTTGATTTTGACCTTTGCTCCTTGTTAAAAAAAATTATCTTTTACTCAATTGGTGAAATAAATATGATTCTCCTAACATAAAAACGTGATGATAGAAATTCCTAAGTAGGAAAACATTTTAGTGAATAATAATTGTAGATATGTTTTATAGTTCCGTCTCTAGGTGGTTTACATCAGTAACTTTAAGAGTAACCATTTTTATCAGAATCTTTAGTGGATAATTTCCTGAATATGTCTCTGTCTCTATAAATATTGAAAAAAATTTTATTGTATTAAACTACTATCTAATAAAAATGTAAGAAGAAGAAAAGATGAAGTGCGTATGTTTTTAAACGATTTACATTAGTTTTATACTATATAAATTTCAGACTTAAATTCGCCATGTTTTGTTAAAAGATCATTCTCTCTTGAGTCCAAATGTATAAGCATAGCTATTGATATGTTCATGTATTTTAAGAAAAGTCTAAGATACCACACATTTATTTATTTGCTAATTAAAACAAATATATCTTTAATTTAAAAAAATATAAAATATGATAAAATAAAAGAGGAAATTAAAATTTACTGAGTTCTTAAATATTCTGTTAGAGAATATTGCCACTGTATCCCTATACAATATTTAATATCATTTCTTTATCCTACCCCACAGAAAAAAGTCTAATGCAGTAAGATCTGGAGATCGAGGTGGCCAACTCCATGGTCCTTCACATTCTATCCACCTATCTTCAGATATATCATATAGTTCGGCGGAAACTTCATGGATACAATGGGCAGGAGCTCTATTAGAATTTCAATCTATCTTGCTAAATTGCTAAATTATCTAGTTAAATTTAAATAAAATTGCCTATTCATCAACAAACAAACTACAATAAAACTAAATTTTTGTTGATAACCTTTTTCTTTTATAGTATGGATTTTCTGCAACCCAAAAAAGATTGAGACGCCAAAACGTTAATTTCATATTTTTCGGTTTCAGTAATAGGGTGAAATTTAATTCTTGGAGCCTGCACAGATCCGTAATTTAAAAAGTTACCTTATATTCTGAGAAATTTCCTTTGATTCGTTGGCATTGGCGGCAAATTCGGAAAAATACCGTTAAGTCTTCTGCTTACAACAATTCTTTGACACTCGTCGTGAATATAAGACAAATTTAAAATATCCGCATTTGAATAACTATTATTCTCCATTTTCGCTAACTTCATCTGACATAAAATAAAAAGTGAGACTTGTCTTGCCACAATCGTTACGTATTGGTGGTTTTGACATCATAGCACAACTGGCATTTTAGATCTTTAATACCCTGTCGTATAATAATAGTATTATTCATAAAATCGCTTATAAATCGAAAGCGGTTTAAAATAGGTATAAGAACACCTTATATGAATGATGCTAAAATTAAAGTATCACATGTTGACTAAATAATATTAAAATTTCACATTGATTTGACATCTGGAGACGAAAATATTGAAGTTTTAATTCACATAGTTTTGCTAAAAAAACACAAAATACTTAATATTTAAGAAACGGTAAGAGAAATGAAAAAATATCATATACTTACAAAAAAAAATTAGAGTGTTTCGCAGAATCTAAAAATAAAATAAACTACACGGTGGCTATTTAAAATTCCACACTTGATGCCAGTTACCAGTAAATCTGACTACTCTGCAAACGCAAAATTGGGTCACAATTCTCTAATAAAAGAATAGATTCATAACATGGGAAGTACTGGGTGAAGGAAATTTGCCTATTTTTTATACTAAGATTTTTTAGTAGGATGCCCATTATAGATCGCTGTAGAATTTTAATATCAAGTCTCTTAGTTCTGATGGCACTTGTCCTACGATTACTCGTTGATGTCCATTTTCTAAATATAATAATAATAAGTTTTACTTCGAGTAGTTTAGCTTATCAATAAACAGCACATGCGAATGGAAAGCTCTACTTAGATTTGACCTAGATTGCAAAACCCAAAATTTTAGGTCTAAAGTGCTCAAAACTGTGGGAGTGACAGCAGACTCCCACGCAACATTGAGTATCATTCGAGATATAATAATAATAACTATAAATGTCTTTATTTCTGAATTTTGATACAAAGTAATAAAAAATATAGAGAATAAAAAACACTCAGAAAAAGGCGAAGTTCAGATAGGACATCCTGGAATATTCCCCTGATTAGACACAACCCCGGATATATAATAAATACATTTGGTACATTAAAAACATACATACATATAGACCCAAGAAGAAGTTTCATCAATGTTTACGTTTTATCGTCATAAACATTTTATAATTGTGAAAGTGGATAGTGAAAGTGTCTTGAACTTATCTGGTAAATTATTATAGAGTTTAGCAATATTGTAGGAAAAACTACGCTCAAAAATTGCAGTTCTGTGAAATGGTGGAATTATTTTGCTTCTAAATCTAACATTAACATTATGTACATGAGTTCTGAAGACTATGCGGTTATATAAATATGAAGGGCACTTAAGAGTAATAATTTTATGGAAAAAAACAAGCAAGGTGTAACTCTCTCCTTTCCTCCATACTCAACCAATTAGTTTCCACCAGTTTGTGTGATATATGTTCATATTTCCTTATTCCATAAATAAGTCTTAGGTAAGAATTTTGCATATACTGAATTCTACGTTTATCAATAGCATTAAGACAATTTCCGTAAATAACATCACCATGATTGAATACAGAGAGCAAGAGTGAGTCACAGAGTAAAGTTTTTTCGTTCGCGACAAAAAATGACGATTTTCAAATGATAACTGTAATTTAACAAATGCCCTCTGAGTACAGTTAGACACATGCGCACTCAATCTCAACGCACTATGAAACGTCACACCCAAATTCCAAGCATTTTCTTTCACCGGCACAATCGTATTATCTATTTCCACCTTAATCTGATCCCCAATACCATCTAAGTCTGCCTTACGACCGAAAATAACCAAACAACATTTCTTAGGATTTAATATAAGCGAATGTTCTAAAGATAATTTATTTAATAAATTTAACTCCCTACTCATAATTTCACAGCTGGCAACGACATCGACCTTTTTAAAAGATAAATAAACTTGCGTATCATCCGCATAATATTGAGCAGAGCACATTTCCAGTGCTTTCAAAAGAAAAGCGGAAAAAATGGCATACAAAAGTGGAGACAAGGGTGAACCTTGAGGCAGACCATTAGCAATTTTTATTGGAGCGGACACCATGCTGTCAATTGGGACTGACTGCTCGCTATTTGTTAAGAAATTCTTGAAAAACAAAACTGCCCTCCCAGAAAGACCAATGTGATGCAAAACAGCAAGTAGCAACCCATGATTCACTATGTCGAAGGCTTTCGAAAAATCTAATAATCTTAAAACGGATATTTTGGGTAGCGGTTATTCCTTTTATTAATTACTTTTTCTTTTGGTGAGGATATTTTGGGTAGCGGTTATCCCTTTTTTCCAATTTGACGGAAATACTGCATGAGCGATACAATAATTAATTAGGTGTGTTATATAAGGTAAGAGAAAGGGACAACACAATTATAAAATATAACTACTGACACAGTCTGTTCCCTCAGCGCCAAATTTTATAACCCATCAAAATTTTGGAAACTTGAACCTCTGATACCTCAGAAAAATTTAAAATAACAGATACGTTGTCGCTTAATTCTTTTTTATAGTAATTAATATGCCTTGTATTATCAACACTACCAGGTGCCGGAACAGTAAAAAATAGATTACAATCGCCAGGTTTTTTAAGGGGTTCTGGGTTTCTACAATATTTTTTTCCTTGTAAAGACTAAATTTTCTCATATCTCGCCATATATTAGAGGAGTCCAAACATGATTTTTTTTTCTTCCCAGAGTAATCCCAGTGTGCCTGCGACCTAGTACGTATAAAACGCGTCAAAGCTTTGTTTCTTATCTTTATCATGTCAAGAATTGTGTCGGTGATCCACGGTTCATTTTTTTTTTGTAAATTTCTCTTGGGAGCATGAATTTCTAAGAGAGCTTGAATATTTTCATTAAAAAACTGTACTCTGTCATCTACTGTCTGGAGATCAAAGATCACGCATTTCGCCAAGGAATGGATTGAAGATCAGCACTAAACTGAAGGTAATCTATGTTGCTTAGTTCTCTATATTCCCTAATGACAGGTCCGGTTTTGAATTTCGAAATTATAAATTCACAATACACTAAATCGTGACCAGAGATATCTGGGACTGAGAGAGTATCGACTGTTTCCTTTGAAAGGTCTTCAGGAGTTATGGTAAAATCCAAAAAAGTTAAGCTTTTTGCCGCAATTCGAGTGGGTTTATTTATAATTTGTTTAAGCACTGTTGTCTCAAGAAGAGAAGTTAATTATAGGACTTCTTTAACGTGATATTTCATCAGGTTAATATTTAAATCACCTAAGCAAAAAAGATAATTACACTTTGGTATTAAATACATTATTTGCTCCTCAAAATGAGTTAAAATATAAGAAGGAGGTCTATATACACTACCAATGATGTAAGTTTTTTTATTCAAATTACATGACAGCTACACTTGCTCATAATTTGGATTAACACTGGATGGATGTATCTGAGTTATATTCAAACAATTTTTATAAAAAATGGCCACATCATCCTCCCTGCTTAATCTATCTTGTCTTACCAGATCATATCCGGTATTTTAACTTCCTCCGAGTCGATGTCGCTGCTCAACCATGTCTCGCTAACAGCCACCACATCATAATCACCACTTTTCACAACTCACTTAAAATGATTAAATGTTGCAATTAATGACCTAATATTAAGATGAGCTAACCTAATCTTTTGCATAAAAATTACTAATTTTTCTTTTTCTTTTCGAATAATTAAACTAAGATCTAAATTAAATTTATTTGTAGCCGCCACTGGCCTATATACCTAAATAACACTTTTAGCAAGAGAGGAAAAATAGAGTAAAGATGAGCTAAAACCATGTCCTAATAAATAGTAATTAATAATAAAATTATAGTTTTAATTTACTTAACGTTTTGTAAATCGTTAATACTTTTTATTCAGATTTTTTTATTATTGAAAAACACAAAAACATCACCTCGAGTTGACCACGCATTATTTTTGTAGATTTCTCGCACTTTTAGAAACAGCTCATACTGGCTTTTAATAAGCATTTCACTAATGGAAACACCGGAATTTTTGATTTCTTTTTCGCGTAAAACACCTCGTCTCGCTTCCACATAGTGGTAAATTCAGCTATGACTGGTCGGAATTTATTTTGGCTTTGAGATGGATTATTTTTTGTTATAGTGTTGTGGCGGACGCAATAGCAGAAACTAATACCATTTTTAATTATGCTTATTAGTAAATTTGCGGACACTGCGTCATATATATCTTGAAGGCGGTTTTAATTACGTTTTTCTTGAATCCCATAAAATATCAATTTTTTGAAGTTCTCACGCTTTTTGCCTTTAGAGCATTCGTTTTGTACATGATTAATACTAGAACGAATGGCAGATACCTCTTTTTTTAAGTGTTCAAGAGTATCTTTGGTACTATTTTCAAATTGAAATTTTTGTTTATAGAAATATTTTCCCTAACATACTCATTGCGAAGTAGTTCCAAACCCTTTTTACAATTTGCCTCCATTGCTTCCATCTTAGCAACAAGATCGACCTGATCATGCGCATCGGCGACGTTAACATTGATTACAGAATTTGTATTGCTTTTATTCCTGGTTGTTCTCATTTTCTGGAAAATTCACTAAGCACAGAACTATCAGTCAAGGATACTCAATCCACTGCACCATAATTTTTTAAATAAAATAACTTAAAACTTAAAAAAGACTTTAAACTAAGGACACGGTTAACAAACGTACTGCTACTCTCGAAGCGACATCTATATTCTGCTATACTTTTTCAAATGATTTTTGATAAGATCGCAGTAGTACAGGCGGTAATTTATGAAAAACAATTTTCTTAAAAATGTATGTTAATCAGTGTAGGTTTTGGCAGGTACGTTCAGGGTTTGTTGAAATTTAGTATCTATAATAGTGTCCTCTTTATTTTTAAGCATATTTTTTGATGCACTAGTAACAAAATATATTAAGCTGATTTATGTATATAAAAATATGCTCATGATATTTCAAATTACTTATAAAGCTTTGGATGAGTTTAATGTTAGTCAGAGTCGCCTCAACCCAAGTTGCATCATGCAAATGCTAATGTACGCCTTTCTGGGGTTACACTATCGAGAGAAAAATTTTACGGAAAAAAAAGATCCTCACTTCTATACCTCCATGAATAATGCTTAATGTGCTAACTCTACAACAATAGTAAGCTTTGACTCTTACAAGGACATCAAGCTTTTGTTAGTTTCTTGGAAAAGGAAATTACAGTTGTTTTAATCATTATCTTTCAAGTAACATTAAATACTGATATCTGCACGAAAACCTTATAAAATATCACATAATGATAGAGAATGATGATCTTTGCCAAAATGGTTGCCGTAATGGTTATATATAGCCGTTGTTCAAGAGCTGTCATCTAATGAGGACCTATCAGTGGGATCATAAGATACAAAAATTACTAATACAAATGAATTGATTTAAAAATTTAAAATTCGTCAGTTTGTTTGGCATGTAACCTAGAAAAGAGAAAAATGAAAACTATCTATAATATTCCTCATATGTAATCAGTCTAATGTTATAATTATAAAGACCTTTTTTGGCTTTTTCCCAACCAACCAAATTAGCTAACTTAAAATTTACTGAAGCAAATATTTAAGAAAATGTGCATATTTCATTGTGTGGATTAAAATGCTCACTATAACTTGTGATACATAATATAAATAAAAAATATATATTTTAACAAAACAATAACAATTTGTTATAATTTTATAATAAGTTTCATGAAAAGCAATTTATAATTGTTAGTTTTCAAGTTCTATCTCGCACACCATTAGGATGCTCTCTTCATTATGACCTGCCAGACCTGAACCTTTATCGGCTTTGGAGACAATTTTACAAATTAATTTTATGTTTTAGTGTATTATAATTTAACTTTTTAAAAAGATATTTATATTAATGTTGGGTAAGAAACTATAAGTTAGTACTCATTTATTCCTATTCAGGAGTAATTTATTTTTAACTTTTCTGGAAATTAAACTGCGAACCCAACGTTCAATCATATTCGGACATATTATTATATTTAAGTGGCGTCTCTTATTCCCTTTGAAGATATTGGATCAGATGTTTATTGAAAAGGGAAATATCAAAAGCGAATTTAAAAACTTACCTATTGTTAATATCGATTTCTATATACGTTGATACAGTTCGTAACCGCCTCTCTACTGGACTGTTTGGTTATTTATAAATTTCAATAGACTATCTAAATTTTCGTTACAATCTTAGACCGGAACAAAAACTTTTGTTATTACTTCCCTCGTAAAAGGGAAGTATTTTAATCGTGAAAAAATTACTCTCCAAGATTTTTTTCAGATCTTCGCGTTTCAGGGTCCCTAGATGACGAAAAAGATGTTTTCTCAATTTCGTCGGTCTGTCTGTCTCTCCGCGGCGTAGCTAAAAAACTACTTAACCGATTGACTTCAAATTTTGGTCAAAAATTAAGGGTCATATAGGGATGACTTGGTAACATTTTGGTAAAAATCTAATTTGGCGAAATAAAACAGCGGCCTAGTTAAATGTAAAAAAAAATATTATTAGAAAACTACTCATTCAATTTATTTCAAATTTTGCAAAAACAACAAGTATTATGTTGGAATCAACTGGTAATATTTTGGTACGAATCCAAGATGGCGGAACAAAATGGCGGCCTAATAAAATATTTAAAAATTTAGCCTGAAAAAACTGCTTATTGGTTTAATTTCAAATTGTGGGCCGTAACTAAGTGTGGTATAGGGAACAACTAGTAAAATAGTGGTACTAATTCAAGATGGCGGCGAAATAAAATGTTTGTAATCCTGAAAAACCAATCTAACACATCTTTACGTTTTTGCGTCTCTAGATGCCAAAAAATATATTGGCAGTTGGACAGTTTGTGGCATAGCTTAAAGACTACTAACCCAATTGACTTCAAATTTTGGTCAAAAATTAAGAGTCATATGGGGATGATCTGGTAACATTTTGGTAAAAATCCAATATGGCAAAACAAAATGGCTACCTAGTGAAATGTTAAAAAAAATTATAATTAAAAAACTACTCTACCAATTTATCTCAAAATTTGCAAAAAACATCAAGTATTATGTTGGAATCAACTGGTAACATTTTGGTACGAATACAAGATGGCGGCTTAATAAAATATTTGAAAATTCATCCTTCAATACAATATTTGTAATGGTGAAAAAATCACCCTCTCAGGTTTTACATATCTTCATGTCTTAACGTCCCTAGATACCAAGAAATATATTTTATTAATTCTGTCTCTCGGTCTGTCTGTCTGTCAGTTCGCGGCATAGCTTAAAAACTAACCCGAGTGACTTCAAATTTTGACCAAAAAATAAAAATCATATGGGGATGATCTGGTAATATTTTGGTAAAAATCCAGAATGGCAAAACAAAATGGCGGCCTAGTGAAATGTTAAAAAATTATTATGAAAAAACTGCTTATCCAATATATTTGAAATTTTGCATAAACATCAAGTATTATGTTGGAATCAAGTGGTAAAATTTTCGTACGAGTCTAAGATGGCTTAACAAAATGGCGATATAATATAATATTTAAAAATTCAGCCTGAAAAACTACTTAATGGAACGAATTCAAATTGTATGCCATAACTAATTGTGGTATAGGGCTCAACTAATAAAACTTGTTACTAATTCAAGACGGCGGAACAAAATTGCGGCCAAATAAAATTTTTATATTCGTGAAAAAAATCACCCTCTCAGATTTTACATATCTAGATGCCAAAAAACATGTTTTATCAATTCCATTGGTTTGTCTGTCGGTCTGTCTGCCAGTTCGCGCGCGACATAGCTTAAATACTACTTACCCGACTGACTTCAAATTTTGACCAAAAATTATTATTTGGGGTTAAGATCCAGTGAAAAAACAAGACTTTTTTTAAACTGCCAACGTTTTGCAACTTAATTGTTCCATCCCCAGGACTCATATATAAATCATATATCCTGCATGAAACCCATATTATCTGTCTTTACCTACTCCGTTGGTCCGCATATATTTTTATTAAGTTTCTAAATGGTTTTCGTTAACAATTTTATCTTGTTGTTATGTTAGAGTGGTGTATTATTTGAAGTTATGATCCAGTAAAAACATCATAAGCCTATTTTTAAATAGTCGACGATTCGCAACTTTATTGTTGCATCTTCAGGACACATACAGATTCTATATCCTGAGTCTTTACCTACTCCGTTGGTCCGCAGGTATTTCCCAGATATTAAGTTTCTAACTGGTTTTCGTTAACGATCTTCTTGTTGTTAGAGTGGAGTATTATTTGGGGCTAGGAAATAGCTGCCGACCAAGGGAGTAGGTAGAATCTGTATGTGCCCTGAGGATGCAATAATAAAGCTCAACAGCGTCGACAATTTAAAAAAAGGCTTTTGTTTTTTATACTGGATCCTAACCCCAATTAATACACCACTCTAAAACAACAAGAGGATCGTTAACGAAAACCATTTAGAAACATAATATCTGCGGACCAACGGACTAGGTAAAAACTGATAATATGGGTTTCAATTTAAGGTGGAGAAACAAAATGGCGGTCAAATAAAATTTTTAAAAAATCTTGTTCAATTGACTATTGCTCGCCTTGTTTATTCTATTAGAGGTATACATATTTTTTGCGATTCTGAAAATATTTCTATAAATTTGACGATAAGAATTGTAGAATAATATAAATACAGAAATATGAATAAAAACGTTTCTTATTATATGTAGACATCGCATATTTTTCGCTGATACTTTCAGACCTTTCGTAAACCAAGGTTTCTTGCATTGCGCCCAATAAAAATGTTTGAAAAGACAGTATATGTAACACATATATACTGTGACTAAGTACTTCACTAATCCTAACAAATGGGAAAAAATCATAACTAGGAAAGTTCCGGGTAAAGGAAATTTAAGGATTTTTTTTTAATTTATGATATATCTAAGGGAATCCCGGTAATTAAACGATTTGTTCTACATACATACTTCAATTACTTTATTACAGAGACTACATTTTTAGGAGATGGCAAGCTAGAAAAATCTTCTTAGGTGTGTTGAAGATTGTACGTACGTACGTATGATTCAGTTTACTGTATATCGAGTGTGCGATATTTTGATATCGTTGTTTCGTTTCATGGATAATTTATGGTGTAAAACAAGGTCATACTTGGAAAGTATCAAAATTGATTTAGATAGATATACTATTTAGTTAGCTTGTGGTACCAGACATTCTTTTGGGTCTTTATATTTCTTTCTGTTGAATTAAGTTGTTTATAGATAAATCCGCTCTAATATAATAATTGGTGTTTATTTTAGAAATAGATTCCTGGAAATAAAATAACTTATTATCCCTGTGACGCATAGAGTTCCGAGCAAATCTGTCAGCATTAAGTATCATTCTGAGTAGCTTACTTTGAAGTGATTTTAATTTATTATTTTGGTTATGATGATGAATGTTCTATGTAAGGGAAGCGTATGTTAGAATTGGTCTGACATATAAATAGTGGTTTTGGTTCAAGTGTTTAGTTTACTTTTAAGGGGTAGTAGGGGATATAACTTGCTTTCTTAATGTTAAAGTTGGTATTAGCCGACCAACTAAATTTACTATCAAAGATAACTCTAAGGTACTTTGTTTTTTTATTTTAATTTTCCTGATGTTTTCGGGCCTATTATTCTGTGTGAATAAAATCGCTTGAGTTTTGTTGGGGTTTCGGCTAAGTTTCCATGAGTTCATTCATGATTGGATAATATTCAAATGATTTTGCTATTAAGCCTACCATGTATATAATTTAAATATGTGTTAGTTGTGGTTAAGGCCTCATCATCAGCGAAAAGGTAACGATTGGTTTGCTGATCTTTAGGTAGTTCCGCGATAAACATATTAAAAAGAAGTGGCGAAAGTGGGGAGCCTTCGAGAACTGCTGCACTTATTAGTTTGGAGTTTGAGTCAAACCAATCAATACGTACAATAAACTATCTGTCTTTTAAGAAATATTGAATTATTTTAACTAGGTAGTTGGGTAAACCTAGCCTTATCATTTTGATGATTGTCCGTGGTGCCATGTCAAATGAAGGCTTTTATTTGGCTTTTTTTCTTGCTAAAGGCGTGAGCGATATCAGAAATCAACCTAGTCGTTTGGTTCACAGAACTTGTTGAACTTCTAAAGCCATTTTTTTCTGTTATTTTAGCGTTTAGTAATTCCAGGATTATTGTTTCTGCTATTTTGCCTAGATGAGACAGCTGGCTATAACTGTTGGTGTTATTAGATTTTTTCTTTTTTATTAAAATGATTCTGCCTTTTTTCCAGAAGTACCCTAGTTCCAGGATTTTATCTACAATATATGCAAGGGTTAGAATTATATTAGGCGGGACTTTTTTAATTGCCTCTGTCTGTGCCTGGCGCTTTTATATGTTTAAGTTGTTAATTATTTTAAAGACTTGTGCTGTAGTTATTTGAGGGGGCAATACCAATTGGAGTGTTAGTACATAGCTCTACTTATTTGCTGCTCTTGTTTAACAATTGCAATGGGACTCTCATTAAACTGTTCATACAGAGCAGACTCGGATTAGATATGATTGAATTATGTTTCGGATATGCGGCATTGGTGGTCTTGGCCTTTATATTAAATTTGATACTAGTTTGTAAAATTATTGCTATTTTCCTCATGGTTTAAATTTTGGAGTTTATGGTCCCACTGATAATATAAAATTTTTTTAAGCTTTATTTTTACTTGTGTTGTGGTTTCGTCTGCCTCTTTTTTAATATTGGGGTCTCCCGTCCGGTAGGCCAAGTTTTTGAGCTTATTCTTTTTTCTGATTTTTTTTTAATTCCCACGGGGGATTGCCGTATTTAGAGAAATTGGATGTTTTTATAAGGGTTTACTGATCAATTGCGCTATTAATGTTTTTTGTTATATCGATAACCGCCTGTTCTATTGCAATGGATTTTAAATGTTGTGGTTGATATTTGCTCGCTATTGTTGGAGATATGATCACCATAATCTGGTCTGAGTCTGAGAAGAGTTTATGTAAAACGGCTGAATGAGTTATTTTTTCTGTTTTTTTTTTCACAATAAATCCAATAGTTCGGGTCTACCCTGTAGGCTGATATGGATTGGTTCGGAGGGGGTAAAAATATTATATTTATAGATGTCCTACGAGTTGACAAGAGTCAAACCACGAATATCTATTAAATTACAGCCCCAATCTTTGTGTTTAGTATTTAAATCACCTCCTATAATTATGGGTTGGTTAATATTAAAAATATGTATATTATTTACATTCATTTTTTCCCATGAGGGTCCTCAGCAAGCTAAGCTAAAAATCAACTTGTTATTTTTAAGAATTATTTTTATGGAAGTATCTTCAGTCTTATTATCTGGGTTGAGAATTTCGATAGAGAGGATATTATTTTTTGCCTAGATCAGAGTGCCTCCCCCAGGAGCACTTGCCTATTTGTGCGATAGATATTATAGTTTGAAAGAGAATTTTTGTTTATTCTTACCGGGTTTCTTGTAGTAAGAATATATATATTTGTATTTCTTTGCTACATTTATGAATTCAGGTTTTTTTGTCTTTGACAGTTGAGTTAATGTTGCAAGATGATGCTCTAATTGATGTTGGCCGATTTTTAATTATATTCATTATTGGTTAAAGTTAGAACTTATAGTAATCTGTGGCAAAAGTTATTTGAAATGCTGTTGTAAGGTATCCATGAATTGCTTCATGATTACCTGTAGCTGTTGATTCATATTGGCGAACCTTTGAGAGAGAAGAGGCATGGCATTCATGTCGCTAGCGCTCGTTTGTATATTTTTATGATTAGGAAATCATGGTTCTTGGGATTAGACCACGTCAAATTGGAATTACTGTCCGACGTATATCGTCGACCTATTGACATTTTTTGTATGTTTAAATATTTCAATAGATTCTCTAATTTTTCGTTTATAAAATCCTGGAACCGATGCTAGAACCTTGGTTTCCTTTACATTTATAGTATGGCCAGTGTTATGCTGGTGTTCAGCTACAGCAGATAGAATAATTTGTTTCCTTTTAATACATCGCGCATGTTCCTTAAGTCTAGTTGATATTGAGCGTCCTGTTTTTCACACATGTTTATGATTAGTGATTAAATTGTCTTTGTCCATTGGAAGGTGGGGGAAAGTATGTTTGACACATTTTTAGATATTTGAGTCTTAGGGTGCTTAGTGCACCCCAAGACATAGATAATTTGCTGGGTTTTTTCCACCTCAATTAGCACATTTACCTTTGGACTTTTTTTCTAGATTACATAGGTGAGTTAAATGATTGTCTGCACTTTTCAGACATTTAGGTAGAGCAAAGCCCTTAGTTCTGGAGCGGCCAAATAATTGGCAGGGGTGACATTGATTGATGCCACTAGATTTATTTCTTTGAGACTCTACCTTGATTGATATGTCGTCTAGAATGCTATAGTCAAAAGCAGTGTTATCGTGCGGGTCATACGATTTATCAGCGACAAACTTTTTAAGTTTGTTTTTCTTTTATTACGTGTAATCATATCCTCCGCATAAAATCCGGAAGATGAATTAGATAGACCTATGATATTTTCATATGAAAAAAGAGGATAAAAATATAAATATCAACAGTTGCAAAAATCTTTGAACGATATCACTTCAAAGTCAAATTGACAAGTCAGTGACAAAATGAGTAATAAAAAACAATTTTCGGGTTTTTTGCATCCACAAGCGAAAAAATGGTATTAAATCTAATAAAATATTACGAAAATGAAAATTCACCGGCCAATATACAGGAGACAGTAGCAAAAGCTCTGGGAATCGGTATAAGGACTGTGCGGAAAATTGTGCTTGAAAAAAAAGCGTAATTTACTACCGAAGAAGATTGAGAAACGTACACGAAAAAAGCCAAAGACAGAAGACTTAAATGACAATGTAAAAATGGATGTTCGTAATGCAATTTACGGTTTATACACATCAAAAACTAATATAACCATTCCAGTTTTAAAAGAAGCTTTAAAAAACCGAGGCATATTGGAAACTGATACTAAAATCGTTGTCAAAATTAATAAAAATGTTGTGGACTGTAATCGAAGATTTTTATGCGAGTTGCCACATATAGCAAGTCAGCGTATCCAGTTTTTAAAGAAATACACGGAAAATGTTAATTCAAAATTTAGAAAAGTGGTATTATTAGACGAGACTTGGACATTTTCAAGTGGAAGTGGTTCGAAATCTTGGCAGGACGAGTCTGTAAAAAGTGTCAAGAGAAAAAAGGGATGTGGGACGGGAAAACGGTTCATCATTTTGCATGCAGGTTCTTCAACAGGATTTCTCCCAGGTGCAAGTTTGCTGTTTTCTTCAACATCCAAAAGTATGGAGTACCATGATAATATGAACTGTGAACTGTTTAAAAAGTGGTTAAAAGAACAACTGATTCGAAATTTAGATGCTCCATCTTTAATCGTTCTGGAAAATGCATCTTATCATTCAAGAATCTTAAATAAACAACCTACTTCATCCTGGAAGAAAAGTGATATTTATGACTGGCCAATAAAACAAAAACAAAATCCTTTACCCAATATGCTGAAACTACAACTTCTTTTAATGGCAAAATCTATTAAAAAACCAACAATATATGCCGTAGATGAAATATTACGGGAAAATGGACTTGAGGTTTGCCTGCCGCCATACCATTGCCAGTTTAACGCAATAGAATTAATATGGCCTGGGGCAAAATCATATTACGAAAAACACGTGAACAATGATCTTACATCAGATGAAGTGCTCTTGTTTGGCAAGATTCATTAAATTATATTACGCCGGAGTACTGGAAGAAATCTGTGGAACATACGGAGAAATTAATATGGGATTGGTGGAATCGAGAACGAGTTCTAGGTGCCGAAATAGCACCAATGATCATTGCGCCATTTGAGGAAGACTCAGAAGATGAGGACTTTTTAAGTGATGATGATATTGTTTAGTCTATAATATTAAAAAGTTTCTGAAGGATTATATTAGTCTTTGACGTGCAATTGCATTATGAATATCCATTTTTGCATTGTAACTTAAGTCTTTTGCCTTGATTTTTTCGTGTACATTTCTTAATCTTCTTCGGAAGTAAATTATGTTTTTTTTTCATGCACAAGTTTCTGTACATTCCTTCTACCGATTCTCGGAGATTTTGCCACTGGCTCCTGGATATTAGCCAGTGAATTTTAATTTAAAAATGTTTTTATCAGATTTGACACCATTTTTTTGCCTACTTTTTTAGTACATTTGTAATTTTGTAGGCAATAAATAAATAATTATAGAATACTTTTTTTATATATATATATATATATATATATATATATATATATATATATATATATATATATATGTTGATTTTTACTCCTTCACGGATGGAAAAATACAATGTATTTTCATTCCGGGTGTACATCCGTTCACTACTGTCGTTCTGAAAAGTGGAAGAGCATAAACTCAGCATCAGAAATAAACAAACAACCTCAGCTTTATTCCTACATCATCAGTAAACCGGCCATAAAATAAATTTCGATGGGTGTAGGGAGATTGCCAATATAGAACATTATAAAACCAGAATAATCCGAGAAGCCATAGAAATTGAAAAGCAAGGTGATTTAAATAAAAGGGACGAATCATTAAAACTACCAACAGTATTGAAGACAATAATCGACAAATCTAAAATCGCAAAAACTCAAGCGCAATTAGCGCAACAACAACAGCACCATCCGGAAAACATAAATAACGACCAACGCCTGCGCAGATATAACCTTCGGCCCCGAGTGGAGGTATAAAAGGAAGCGTCGCAGTCACAGTTTAAATGTGTTCAGATTACTTGTTGCGTTTCGATTGACAAACAAAAACATTTTTTGGCTTTTTCGCAACTGAATAAGAATATTCAGTTTTAAATTAATTGAAGCAGATATTTAATAAAGTTACATATCTCAACATGTATGAAAGTATTTGTACAACTGCTATGTATCTATAAAAACTTAAAGTAAATGACATAATTTCTTATGCTTGCTTAAGGGCCAAATTATGAATAGGCTGGTAACTTTACCAAGCAGATAACTGTCAAGGATACCATTGTTGAGACAATTGTAACTATGGTAAATATCTATTTGGTAAAATTATCAGCTTATGAATAATTTGGCCCTTAATAATATTGTTTATATTGTGTATCGAAACATTCCGTAGACAGACTAGGCTTCATGTTGAGATATGTAATTTTATTAAATATCTGCTTCAATTAATTTAAAGTTAAATATTTTTATTCAGTTGCGAAAAAGCCAAAAAATATTTTTCTTTGACAATCTAATATATCTAAATAAGAAGAAACTACACTTAAGAGTCTCCAGAAAGATAATTTCATAAGGATTCTTCCTGCAGACAAAGGGAATGCTCCAGTAGTTATGGACACCGAAACATATGACTAGAACATCGCAGATAGGATACGCCTGAAGTTAACGCCATATTACAACAAGCCACCTCATCTCTATGGCTTGATAAAGACCAAGCCGAACCTGCCTTCTAAACTTTAGTTTTGCTTTGTCAGCTGGTATGCTGGCATTTGAACACTTTATGATATATGTATTTCTTAGCTGAGTCATATGTTTACCTTACGATTCACTGTGACATGCTTGTAACGCTAAACTTTCTCATCCAGTAATCTCGTCATAATTATTGTGATTCATTCCATTTTTTATTTCGCCAGGTACTGAAACATGATAATCACTCATATCTTTGTAGTCATATTCTACCATCAGATATCTTTCATTACAAACTGATTTAATGTGTTTTAAAAACGCATGTTTTTGGCCGTGGTATGGTATGGTGGTATCAAATGCATTGTTTACAGCAAAACAAGCTATAGCTGTATTGTCGTAAGGAATATATTTACGCAACCGAGAAAGCTCGATGCCATATTACAGCCTGTCAGGATATGAAATATGAGAAGAGCACGGATCTCTGATCTGTGGTGTAGCTTATAGGGGGTAAGGGAGCGGGTTGCTAGTTGCTGTACCTCAGACGGTGTTGTTGATAAAAATTTAGATGTTCTAATAGTTTTTTCGGGATCTACAAGATGTATGAAAGAAATTTCGGTTGTAAGTTTTGAACATCCGACTACCGAAAAACTGCTGCTTGCAAATATGGCACCTTGCATTTTTTTTTTGGGAACAAACTACAGAGGGTTATACCTTACGAAAAATATATTGAAAATTACAAAATCTACAATTTTTGTTCATAGGCTTTTTTTCTTCGTCGAAGAGAAACCGAGTTCCAAATTTCAATTTTTTTATCCAGATGGCCTTCATTCCGAAACAGGTAAAGGTACTCACTTAGCGACCGCATACAGGCGCACGGTGAAAACCTCATGCGTTCACTTAGTACGGACGTGGATGACGAACCTATGCGTTTATTTGCTGAGAGGCTCCTTGGTGCTTCAGCTACATATCCGCTTAGCGAACTAATATGGCCGTACGGTAAAGAACGTATGCATTCGCTTAGTACGGACGTGAAATATACGAACGACGAACGTGTGCGTTTGCTTGCAGACAGGTTCTCTTGTCTATCGGTACTTCACAAAGGAAAAGCATTGCACGTTGTCAATTGTGTACGTATTTTCACACATTCGGCAGGACGCTCAAGCAGTCAATATGGCTTAACATCCCATTTATTTTTAAAATTTAAATGTATTAAGAAATACATTGCAAAAAAGTTTATAACTAAACTGAAGTTTTTCTGTGCCACAAATAAATTTAGTCTTAGGTCGTAATAGTTAATTAATGATTCATTTAGTGAACGATGCGAAGCACTGATGGACTAATTTGGATGCGAAAAATAGCAGCTTCTAGCAATATATGTACTGCTGTAAATTTGTCTAAAAATTGAACAAATCTAAAAAAAATTAAAAAGATTTCATTTACTATCTAACCTATAATATATAAAACTACACATTCTACATTTATTAAATACTATATATTATTTTTCCTTTTTTTTTATTTATAGCTAAGCACTACACAGCATCAGTACAGAGTATATCAGTTTTAATTAATATACATAAAAGCAAGTATATATAAATTGAATAAAATAAATAGAATACAACCAAGGAAACAAAAAAAAATATACGTATATGGACTAAATGCGATGAATTGTTTTAACAAAGTATGGGGAAAATCTTATGCTGTTCTGTGTATAGGGACTTTCCTTATAATTCGCCACTCCCAATATTGATTTAATTGAAGAAAAATGTATTAAATATAAAAGTGGCAATAAATATAAATAAATAATAAAATGTGAGAGACAGAGAATGGTTTACTACATAGTGGGGTCAATAGAAATGCATTGCTTTCTACGACAGCGATTGTTTTTTTCTCTAATTTCTCGGGTGTTTTTAAAGATAAAAAGATGTTTTTGAAGATGAAAATATCAAGCCCAGTGTGTTTTAAATAAGCAAGAAGAGGTTTATTTTATTGGATGTAATATACAGCGTGTTTCTTTAAAAAAATGTTGAGGCTGCTACTCGTTTTTGTAAAATAATTTTCTATTAACTATGTAATAAATCCTGCAACTTATACAATTAGCAATTTTTCTATCTCTTAAAATTAAGCTAATATTAGAGGTAGGGAATTAAGAGCAAATACCCGGTACTTCGATTTATCCGGGAAGGTTTGGTTAAATTGCCTGATTTTTTCAAAAAGTAGTTAGGATAGAGCTGAGATCGTCTTATAGGGAGCAGATTTTTGAAAATCTAAAAATTGAGTAATGGCGCCATTTTGATTTTTTCCTGCGAGAAATTTTCCGCAATAGCTTTGAAATTCCTTAATATAAATTAAAATAATGAAATTTGATGCACCAAGATCAATTTTAATTCTACTAATCATTTTAATTTTTAACAATTTGTATTATTGATTTTCTATGTAGATGCCTCTTTTTATAATTATAATATCGTTGTATGATTACTCAAGCAAGATAATATTACTTACCGTGATTCTAGGCAAATTTTAAGTGCAATAGACCCCAGTACTTGTTTCTTGTAATCTTTGAGCCTGATCGTTATTCTAAAATTTCTTATAAATAAAACTAAAAATAATGAAATAAAAATTTTCATAATAAAAATGAAACCAACATCAAAAGGCATTGAATTGATATAATATTTATAGTTATTATTATGTCTTGGTTGAGCGCGGATTTCATAAAATAACATTTCCAAGATAATAAAATAAATTTTTATAAAATATTATTTCTGAGATAATGAAATAAAATATCATTTTTGTTTATTTAAGGTGCGTACTCACTTAGCGAACGCACGAATAACACCGCATGTATACTGCCTAAACGTGCGTTCGTTTAATTCAATGCTCGGTTTAACGTCTACATTGACCGAACGTATGCATATGGTGTTGTTCGCCCACCTTTCGACACTCAGTTGTTTCACAGGAATTACAAAGGATCTGATTTTCATTGCAAGTGCATCGTTTATAACTCTTAATAAAGAAGTGCAAAAGATGGCATCCTAAATGCCTATCAGGGGTCAAATAGCGCATGGCATGTAATCCATATAATTTAAAAATTTCTAGTGCATATTGTTACAAAATTTTAGTATTTAGATACAGAAAAGAAAACAGATCTTTTTAACTTTATAAAAATATTATAAATGTATATTTATTGTACAAATTAAGATTCTTATTTTTATAAATACATATACCAAAAAACTTAAATACAAAATCTTCTCTCTTCTTAAAATTGTAAATATTTTTAGTGTGGTTGACAGATATACAGGGTGTGGTACATTTTTCTGAAATCAACAAGAACTTTGGTTTCTAAAATGTAACACCTGTATAATATGTTCATCAAATGGGGTGCATGTCGCTAATTATAAATATTTTAGGTGTCATATATAGTGAAGTCAATGGCAATACACTGCTTCTTATGCTTATACTTCTTAAATTCTGGGGTGTCTTTAAAGACAAAGGTATAAAACCTGCTAGAATTATAATCAGCAGGAAGATATTTATTGGATGGACATAAAGTATATAACGTATCATAAAGTATAATAAAAATAGTTACTGAAGAAAACATCACACAAGTGTCATTAATTTACTGAAACTATAAACAAAACTGCTTATTTTATCGAACCTTAGGCCACCACATTAGGTAAAACCTTTAAGCAGAAATTGTGAAATAAAAAAGAATATGTTATTTCGTTATCTTAGAAATGTTATTTTGTGAAGTCCGCGCCCAACTAAGACCAATAATAATAATAATAATAACTATAAAATATTATTTTTTACATTTCAATGTTTTCTTTTAATGCTGGTTTTTTTTATAATAATTTTATTTCATTTTTTTTAGTTTCACTTATAAGAAGTTTTAGTAAAAAAATTAGGTTCAAAGCTTTCGAGGCATAAGGTAAAAACGTTGAACGTACCTAATAACTAAAAGAAGTACTGGGGTGTATTGCTCCTAAAATTTGGCTTAATTCTCGATAAGGAATATTATCGTTACTTGAATGATCTTACAACGATATTATAATCATAAAAAAGTGAACTTTGCGCCCCTATGTTATCAACATTCAATAAGACTTATTACCTACCAAAGTAGCTTGATGATAAAAAAGTTTGTGCCTCCCCATGGGTTGGAGGATGTACCTCTCTACTTTTTTGTTTCAATTATATAATTTTTATATTTTTAAAATATGCTACCTATAAAATGACCTCACATCGATGTACTGGGTCTTTGCTTTTAATTCGCCACCCCTAATATTAGCTTAATTTTAAGAGATAAGAAAAAATGCTAATTGTATAAGTTGCAGGATTTATTACATAGTTAATAAATAATTATTTTACAGAAACGTGTAGCAACCCTAACATAATTTTTTTAATAGAAGACGCTGCATGTTACATGCCAATAAAATAAACCTCTTATTGCTAATTATAAATATACTGGGCTTAATATCTTTCAAAAATATCTTTAAAAACACCCGATAAATTTGAGACAATAGTTGCCGTAAGAAGCAATGCATTCCTATTGACTCTACTATGTAGTAAACCATCTTTATCCTTTTATGGGAAGATTTTTGTGAAATTTGTGGGGATTTTTTAAAAATAAAGATCAAATACAGTAATTAATTAATTAAAAATATATATTTTGGATTTGCTACACATTTTTAAGATATCCTAAAATAATAATATTAATATAATAATTAATTAAAATCTACGTACTAAACCCTACCACTTTTATATTCAATAAATATTTCTATCGTCAATTTTACCAATATTATAACGAGACATCCTATATATATATGCATAAAAAATTAGCAATTTGAGCCCCTAAAAACCACGAACAGCACAAGAAATTCTCCATTCATTGTTAACAAAATTTATTCCATTTGGTCAAACCATTATGAAGTAATCCATGTAGATAAAATTTACCAACAATATGCACAATAATTCTAGTACTTAGAATATATATTTTGTATCTTTATTTGTGTTCTATTTATTTTATTGAATTATATATATATATATATATATATATATATATATATATATATATTGCTTAAATTAATTACACTGTGTTTGTCTTTAAAGACACCCCAGAATTTAAGAAGTATAAGTATAAGAAGCAATGTATTCCCATTGACTTCACTATGTATGACATCTAAAATATTTATAATTAGCGACCTGCATCCCATTTGATGAACATATTATATACAAGGTGTTACATTTTAGAAACCAAAGTTCTTGTTGATTTCAGTAAAATTAAACACTCTGTATATATATAATAATAATAATAATAATAATAATAATAAGACATTTATTTTGCAATGTACAATAACAATACATAATATAGTATATACCAGTAATTTATGAATTGCAAAAAAGGAGATGAAAGCAATTATAAATTGATCAAAGTTCATCCCCTATAAAAATATATAAACTTATAATAACATTTTTGGTTTGCTGAGAGCGCAATAAAAATTAATATAGAATAAAAAAAAAACAAAATATCTAATTAGTTATACATTCTGAATGGAATTTTAAAACAACTGCACTTCACTTATCACTTAATCACTAAACATTTCTTGTCTTAACTTCTTTTTAAAAATTGATGGTTTAACTATCTGCCAATCACATTAAAAATATTTACAATTTTAAGAAGAGAGAAGATTTTGTATTTAAGTTTTTTGGTATATGTATTTATAAAAATAAGAATCTTAATTGGGTACAATAAACATACATTTAAAATATTTTTATAAAGTTAAAAAGATCTGTTTTCTTTTCTGTATCTAAATACTAAAATTTTCTAACAATATGCACTAGAAATTTTTAAATTATATGGATTATATGCCATGCGTCACTTTACCCCCGATAGGCATTTAGGATGCCATCTTTTGCACTTCCTCTTTAAGAATTATAAACGACGCACTTGCAATGAAAATCAGATATTTTGGAATTCTTGTAAAACAGCTGAGTGTCGGGAAGTGGGCGAACAACTTATGCATACGGTCGGTCAATCTAGCCGTTAAAGCGAATATTGAATCAAACGAATATATATATATATATATATATATATATATATATATATATATATATATATATATATATATATATATATATATATATATATATATATATATATATATATATATATATATATATATATATATATATATATGTATATATATATACTTGCTTTTATGTATATTAGTTAAAATTGATATATTCTATAGAGTAGTGATATAAGTAAAACAATAAGGAAAAATAATATACAGTATTTAATAAATTTTTTATTTTTGTTTTAGATTCGTTTTATTTTTACACAAATTTACACATCAGTGCTTCGCATCGTTCACTAAATAAATCACTAATTATCTATTACGACCTAAAGCTAAATTTATTTGATGCACAGAAAAATTTCATAAACTTTCTTGTAATGGCTATAACATATGCATTTAAATAACAAATGAGATATTAAACCACGCTGACTTCTTGAGCATCCTGCTGATGTGTGAAAATACGTACATAATTGACAACGTGCAACGATTTTTCTTTTTGAATATTTTGAATGATATGCATGTAAATAATAAATGGGATATTAAACCACGCTGACTCCTTGAGCGTCTTGCTGATGTGTGAAAATACGTACATAATTGACAACGTGCAGCGATATTTCTTTTTGAAGTACCGACAGACGAGCAAACCTGTCCGCAAGCAATCGATACGTTCGTCGTTCATATATTTTACGTCCACACTAAGCGAACGCATACGTTCCTCGCCGTATGGCCGAGCTTGTCCGCAAGCAAACGCATATTTCGTCATCCACGTCCAAACTAAGCGAACGCATGCGGTTTTCAATGTTTGGCCGTATGCGTTCGCTAACTGGGTACGCACCTCTAGGTACGTACTTAATCAATCAATATATATATATATATATATATATATATATATATATATATATATATATATATATATATATATATATATATATATATATATATATATATATATATATATATATATATATATATATATATATATATATATATATATATATATATATATATATATATATATATATATATATATATATATGTATATTTTATGCATTTTTATTGAAACTAAAGTAGTATGATTCTCTTTACAAATAATTTTGTACAAACAAAGAAGACAGCATATTAGAATATGTTGTGTAAAATGAACACTAATGAACAGGTAATTGCAAATGCTAGTACCAACTAGCACAATAAATGCAATCGGTTAATAAATTATAAGTTTTATATCAGATTTGCGACCGAAATGCTTTCTAATTGCAAGAAGAGAAATCTAAAGACCTAAGAGGGAAGGGATGCTACACTAAAAATCAGAAATAATTGGGAATTTGAATAATGCAATTCCTCTGCAGAATTTAATATTACAAGACATTAACAAATTAATGTTCTGTCTGCTGTAACTGAATAACGGCAATAAGTGGATATGCCAAGAAACCAAGCTTGATGTCCAAATAAAGATATCATAGACTACTCAAATTTCTAAATTCGATATAAATCCGTGTCAAGGACTTGCTTTATTTAAAACTACGAACAAAATGATCTGACTTAAATTATTTTAACATTTCCCTGTAACACAACGAAATTGACATCAATATTCAACAACAAGGCGTAACTCTGCATATTCCCTACTGTCGGTTTACAAATTATTGCGTTTATATCATTACGTTTAATTCGAGTTATTACTTTATGTCCGCGCGCTTAAGCGGTTTTGGCGGAATTCAGTGGTATTTTAGTCGCTTCCAGAGTACCTAGTTAATTACTAATTCTGAATTCTATTTTCAAATAAAATATTTTTTTAACTCCTGCGAAAATGATGTATGAAACATACTTTATTAAAAAGTGCGCAGGAGTAAAACTTTAGAAAGTGAGTATTTTCCTCTTCTGAAATGAACATCCCTTGTGTAAGAAAAAGGAAACATTGAAATGTCGTTTTACTTTAGCAATTATCAAGAGGCATGATTTCTTCATTGATCAAAAGTCAGTCAGGAATTTGACCTGGCCGCATATAAGATGATATAGCTTCCTATATCATCTTATATGCGATAAAGATAAAGATAAAGCTTCCTATCTATTAAATGACAAACATTTCACTTGATCGCCATATTTGATTATTACCAGATCATCCACATATGACCCTTAATTTTTGACTAAAATTTGAAGTCAATCAGGTAAGTAGTGACAACTGGCAGACCGACAGATCGACGAAATCGAGAGAAGTTATTTTTGGCATCTAGGGACGTTAGAACGTGTATATATGTAAAACCTGGGAGGATGATTCCCTTCGCGATACAAAAAAATTATTTGGCCGCCAGTTTGTTCCGCCATCTTGAATTCCTACCATAATTATACCAAAATTAATTATTGCACAAAATTTGAAATCAATCTTACGAATTTTTTTTAGGTTGCATTTTTAAATATTTTATTAAGCCACCGCTTGGTTTCGCTATCTTGGATTCCTACCAAAATTTTACCAGGTGATTCCAACATAATATTTATTTTTGTGAAAAATTTGGGGTAAATTGGGTAAAGTTTTAGTAATAATTTTTTAACATTTCACCAGGCCGCCATATTTCGTTTTTACAAAATTTTACTAAGTCATCCCAATGTGACACCTAATTTTTGACCAACATTGAAGTCAAATAATAGATCGTAATAATGATTTTCCTAATTCTGCTACCTTTTCTTTATTAAATGTAGGCATCATATTTATTATATTTCTCTCTCTCTCTCTCTAGCCGAATTTGTGGATATACCACAAAGTGGTTATGCCACTATCAAGTCTGTATCAAACTAGCAAGCCAGGTACCTCCATATAAGCCTTTTATGGCACCCAAACCACTAACAAAATATTCTTTTACCAACGTACCACAAACAAAAAGCATAACAGGACCCCAAAGTCGGGCTAATAGTCGAAGTATTTTTACAGAAAAAATAAAAAATAAAAAATTTGCTTCAAGAAATAGCATGTCAATGCAGAAATTAGCAACATTAAAGACTTCAGACTGTTCGAGAAGTTCCGCCATTGTTCCCTATCAGTTGCGCTGTTATTCACGAATGTACTAGTTTTACCAAAGTGCATTGCTGTTCCAGACGAATAATAGCTTTAAGTTCGGTACAATTATTATTTATTTTGGACAGTTAATATTCGCCGATATTTTGCAACCATTATCCGAGAATACTGTTTCAAAAGTGGTTCTGATAAGATTTTTTAGTATTTTTGTAGGATTAGGAATGTATAATTTCTAAAATAGCTTTTTAAAAGGTTTTAGATTTATAACTTAACATATTTTAAATTTCTCTGTTAATATTTTTACTAATACATATTTTGGTTTTGGTAAAACAAAAATGAATTTCTTTGACCTAAGTGACTGGCATACTCCAAAAAATTATTTTAAAAAATTTGAAACAGACAAAAGCTTAGATGAGCTTACTGACCCACACACAGACATAAATGGTAGTGACTTAATTAATCTAAAAAAAAATAGCAATCATTCAACCAGTCGTTTCTTGTGTTAAACAATCTCAACATGTAGGAACGCCTGAAAAAAGTTTATGAAAACTCTAGTGTGCAGTTTGTCCTCTGGAATGTTTTCCTACAAGTTACATAGACTTTTATTGAGACACTAAAACAATTAAATTACAAATTAATAAACCCAATAATATCCTTTCTAATAATTTCTATGGCTTGGAACATGACGATCCTATACTTTTCATTCGTAACGCTAAACATTCCATAGTCTGAAAGTGTACGCATTGCGTCTTCATGACTTAAACAACAGGCAAAAACTTGAACCATATGTTTCCTCCCATCTCGATTGGCGTACTTTTAAGCAACAGTTTTTGAATCGTTTCAATAATATCTCTGTGGTAGCTTCAGCTACTTCAAAATTATATGGAGAACAGCAAAAAACAAATGAGTTATCTCGCATTTTCATAACCAAAAAGGTATCTCTTTTTAATAGACTAGACCCTACAAAAACAGACAGCATGAAAGTGGCTATCATAATAGAACTTTGGAGACCAGAAATAAGATCTCGGGTTAGGTAGTTCGGTACAACTCTAATTTCAAATGAGCTTATTAACATATTGACATCAATGAAAACATCTTGAATGCTGTATGTAACAGGGTCCAAACCGGCGCAAAAGCAGAAAGCCGCTCCCCAGTGGACCAATTGGAAGGAATCTACGAGGCCTGCATACCCAAAAAAATTAACACACTGTCAATAAAATGATGTTTACCAAGAATCACTATAACAACTAATTGTTGACTAATCATTACAGCACTTTTAGATTCAGGTTGTAGCAGCAATATCATTCGTTCAGATATATTAACTTACAATAAACCATTAAATGTGTTTAAATAAACTTTTATTTCAGCTTGTGGAGAAATTTTTTTTCATTAAAACAAATAAATTTAAACTTTGCAATAGACTTGCTAAATTTCCCTGCTGACTTTCAAATTTTACAAAATTTACATTATAAATTGGGCATATGTAGGTTCGGAAAATAGAAAAACCATTTACTGGTATGACGCTTTTTCAATAAATGATGATTTTATAGAAATTAATTTGCCCTTGGAAGTAAAAAACAATAATAACCTTGTATCTTTACTTAAAGACCGGCTACTATATCTACTGAGCATAAAATCGTTCTTAGTTACTACAGTAAAAAAAATATACAAAAAGCATATCCTATGAAATCTATATTAAAAAATATATTTTATCAACAAGTCGATGAGACGGTATCAGCTAAAGTGATTTGAACATTCTTCTTCACCTTACAGTTCCCCTGTAGTAATAGTAAATAAAGAAGAAAGCCGAGATTTTGCATATATTTTAGATACATAAATTATATCACTCAAAATGAACCCTCTATTCTACCAAATATACCTGATACTTTCAAAGATCTTGAGAATTCTACAAAATTTTCGATATTAGACTTAAAATGACAAGTTCTTTTGAAATCCGCTTCAAAAAAATTAACTGCTTTTTCGACTCTTGATGTAGCCCTATACCAATTCACGGTAATACCCTTTGGATTAAAAAAACGCTCTCAGAACTTTCCAAAGACTAGTGGCCAATGAAGTATTGTGTGGTTTTATTAATAATTTTTGTAAGGTGTATCTGGACGACATAATTGATTATTCATCGGATTTGACTTCACATCTCCAGCACTTAAGATTGATTTTTGAAAGACTTAGAATTCGCAATTCGAAAGTTTTGCTTGAAAATTGTCAGTTTGCAACATCCGAATGAGATTATTTAGGATATCATATTTCAGGTACTATTATCACTCCACAACAAAATTTGAATTTAACCCCCCTCACTCTAAAAAGAAATTACTAGTCACTTGTAACGAGAGTATATCTCTAACATGTCTGAACTTACTGCCCCTTTAAACCATCTTTTGCATAAAAACGTCAAATATCGCTGGACTGAAGTTCATCAAGAGGCTTTTACCCCTTAAATTACATAGACCTGAGTTCGACAAATCTTTTTTTTACAAACGGACGATTTTTCTCAAGGAATTGATTGTGTACTATTCCAACTAGATGAGAACAACGAAAATAATATAACCTCCTATTCAGATGCATATTTTAAGTAACATTGTAATGAACAGGCGTGTCTTGCCGTTGTGTTGGCCGTTAAGAAATACAGACCTTTTCTCGAATATAAAAAGTTTACATTAATTACTGATTCTAAATCTTTGTTATAGTTAGTTAAATATAAGGATACAAAATTACTCGTTGGGTTTTACTTCTTCGGGAATTTTCTTTTAACATAGTTCGTTGTTTTTAAATGTGTTCAGATTAAGTTAAGGTAAATGACATTATTTTTTATGCTCGTTTAAATAATATTGTTTATATTATGTATCGAAACATTCCGTAGACAGACTAGTCTACATGTTGAGGTATGTAATTTTATTAAATAGTTGCTTCAATTAATTTAAAGTGCGAAAAAGCCAAAAAAGATTTATAGTTCATTGTGCTGGAAAAGACAATGAGTTATATAGATGCCTTTCTTAGCCAAATTGACATTAGTAGATTATTTCCTTCTACTATAGACAAAATCAAATTAGCCTATTTTAATAACTTAAGTCATGACGATCTATACCAAAATGTTACTGCTGCTCAAACTCAATCTTTGCCGTTGCAAAATAAAATAAAAGGATGGACTAATCTTGATAACATAGGTCAAAAAAATAAGTCCGGAACACAACTTTTAAATACTTACCTGGTAAGAAGGGCCTCTTATCTAAAAAAGTAAAACAATCTGCGTTTGTAGTAGTTCCTCGTCCACTAGTAAAACACGTCATATATTTTTTTCTTGATTCCCCAGAGATGGCTCCTCTTCATATAATGCGCAAATATTACTTTAAAAATCTCCAAAAATTAACTGGGGAATACATAAAAAATTGCCTAATTTGTATGTCACTAAAAAAGGGGCAGATTCAAAAGGATGCACCCCTCAAAGCCCATACTCCACAAAATGTGTTTGAAACCCTTTATATCGATATTCTTGATCTGTATAATCTAAGTAGAAATGGCAAAAAGTGTATTATTGCGTTGAGGAGATTTTTACAAAATGGATAGAAGCCGAGGCGTATTCTCATGTAGAAGGAAAAAACCATCACTTTGTTCCTAAACAAAGAAATATTTTCACGTTTTGGTTATCCTAAAACGATAATATTGGATAATGGTTAGCAATTTACAGGAAAAATCTATAGACAGTTTTGTGACTCCATCAGCAAAGTAATCTGGTAGAACGTAGGAACCAAGAACTAAAAAAAATACTTACATTACTTTCAGCTAATCAAAAAGAAAAATGGGATTTATTTCTTCGAAAAGCTCTAAATATTCTTCAATGTAGGAAAAATGCAGCTACTAATATGTCACCCGTTAAAGTCTTATATGGCCATGAGTTGCCAAAAACAGGAGGATGGAACCTATTCATATGTACCACAAAGTAAAAAATTAAGAAAACACATATCAAGACAGGATAGAACAAATAAAGAATAACACCCGGACATATGAACAAAAATATTTAATACTAATCAAGACGTCAACGTGGGTTTTAATCCTGGAGACAATGTAATGTTAAGGAAATTTAGACTTCAGCGAGAACCCTTTTCTCTTGTATGGTCTAGACCTTTCCAGGTGAGTATTAAATTAAGCAATTTAGTATACGAGGTAAATCGCGATGGTAGACTAGTAAGACTTCACGTAAATGATTTACGGCGTGCTCCTAGGGACAATAAAATACCTGATGAGTATCCTACAATAGATTCTGATACCGCTTCTAATATGGAATCTTTCGGGCGAAAGACCAGCTACTCTCTTGATCTCTGACGATCTCCCTCGAAGTGATTGTTGTTCGGACGAACAGCACATAGCTCACTTCCTAAAGCTATTCAAAGCTTATAAAACATTTTTTCAACGAACGATAGTTTTTTTAATATATCTGAATATCATTCTTTGACTTTACCCGATAACGACTTTGATACTTTAAAATCAACTGTGACTAAAAATGTACTTAAAAAAATATTTTAGTTGTTTTAGCAAAATGTATTTTTTATAAACCATTATATATTAGAAGCAAGTGTTTTTAAAAACCGTTTATTTTTTTTAGGGCAAGATAGATTTTTAAGTCTAGTTTATATTGATTTTTGTTTATTTTATTTCTTTATTTTACTGTAAAAGAGAAAATGTTTGAATCTTATCTAAAAGGGTGGGTGTTCTAATATGCACAAATTCGGCTCTTCAAAACGCAGGGGTGTTAACGCGTATCACATTAAGTACCTAAATATTATTTCGAACAACCCGGTTTGATCTTAGGCAACCACCTATATACGTTTACGATTTTAAAGATATTTTTCTCATTCTTGTTTCTTTTTTCAACTCCTTCTCCTCTCTCTCTCTCTCTCTCTCTCTCTACCACAAACAAAAAGAATAACAATAGATACAAAGAAAAATTATAGTTGTTTTTTTTTTCATTTTTCCTTAATAAAAAACCAACATACATTTGGAAAATAGTAAAATTAGTGGGCTTTAAAAAATAACAAATTCGGGAAACAGCACAATACATTTTCTAACTTCAACGTTTTAAAAAACGACGGGTAAATAACATGTCTTTCATTCATTAGCTTAAGTTAGTTTTAATTCCACCAAAGTCCTGACCAGCTTTTCATTTTTCAGTTTATCTCTTAATGAATATAGTAAAAAGTTATTTACATAAAATAGTTTACAGTGCTTATATTGTCAGTTATGCCTTTTACAACTAACTCGATAGGAAAACAATCCCAAATTATTTACAGTACCAACAAATATTGACCAGATAGTTTGCAAACGAACTTTCAAAGCTCAAAACCCAATTCCTACCCGGTCGCCCTGAGTCACTTAACTCAAGAAACATAAATGAAGAACTAAAATATCATTGTCGCTGTAGAAGTCTGACAAAACATTTCCTAATCACATCGAATGTCATTGGCGAAATTACCAGGAAATAACATATCATGAAAGGCCCGACGTACCCACATAGCTGCCGCACTATTAAAAGGATGTCACGATAAGTGTGGACGGTTTTTGACATTCCATGCCATGTTGCTAATAAACGGCACTTCCGAATAAGTCATACCTCATGCCATGTGCATTTTTTCAAAGGGATTCCGTGAGGCCTAAGTTCACGCTCGTTAAAGCTGAAGTGAGTGAGGTATTTCAGCAAAAAAGTGTAAATAATTAGAATTGCTTTAAAAAATAATATAATAAAAAAAAGTATAGTGCAGTATTACTTGTTGTACTTCGCACACTCAGAATAAAACATTTTCAGAGACAAAGCTCTTTAAAATTAAACGATAACAAGTCAATTTTGTTTCTCGCCATATCGATAATCATGCACAAAGCTCCTTCTCATTCTAAATTCTGGTTGTAAGAGATTTTTGCAGAAGAATTCGGCTTAAATTTTACTTCAATTTCTGTCCCCACATTTCCTCTCAATCTATACCGATTGTATCATTAAAATGCACTAAAATGACTTCAATGTATCATCGGCGAATCCTAAAAGATTTTATATCAAAGAACCTTTTGGCTTCGACAGGTATGCTTCCAAATTCACTTTTTTCCGACAGTTGCTCATGTATAGCCTATTTTGTATACTTGAAACTAGTAGGTTAAAATGTCGGCTCTCAGGGATTTACCAATACACTTTAAAATTACTACTTTTTGGAACCTCCTCTTAATACTCTTTTAGTCCTCCGTCCCAGGAGAATGACAAAAACTACATCCATAAAAGATGATTGAAAATATTATCAAGCTATGTAAAACCCTGGAACTATTTAGGAAGACCCATTTCCCTGGATCTACCAGAACAGAACTGCGAGAATGACCAAAAGAAGCTAATAATATACCCGGATTCGCAAATTGCCAACCATATAGATGTACATACTGCAAAGATAAAATAATATTAGCAATAATGGGTGTCCCGTCATTCAGAGTTTAGATGTCTACAAAGGAACCAGACTTGCAATGAGGTGAAATTTCTGTTTATCCCAAAAACCGAAAAATTGCATTACACCAATCCTTAAGGGAGAACTGCACGCAAAAAGTGAAAAATTAGCGACAAGGTCTAGTCGAGTTGAAAATAATATGAAAAGGTACCTACGCATTAAAAAAAAATTCCTGCACGTCCAACCTCAAAAAAATGTGTTATGTATAGGTAATTTAAATTACATTTCGGTTAAAAATGGGTTCAAAAGGGTTCACGCGCTGCAGAAATACAAAGACATGAGTACGATTTACCATTTCAAATTTTGCAGTTACGTAGACAAAGGATCAATGTAAGGCGGTAAAGAGCCCTTTTGTGGAAAAAAAATTATATGCGAAGGCATGTGCGTCAAAAAGTGGTCAAAAAATGGTCGAAAATGGACAAATCTACTTTTATTTTATAACTCTAGATTTGATTTTTTCATAAAAATTCGCCTTTAGCGCCCAACTATACATATTTCCCTATTAAAATCACATTGAAGCTAATACATATCTCTTATAGTTTTAACATAATATTGCAGCGGCGGAAGGCTTGCAAATGATCCATATTACTGCGTGCAGTTCCCTCTTAAGTTTAAAAGGAGATAAAAC
>JAUTXW010001880.1:685000-870000 GCA_030620095.1 Kuschelorhynchus macadamiae
GCTGCAGGAAAGAAATTGGACGTTATTCTAGAACTATTTATTAGAGGCTGTTTTTATTTCACTTATGCGTGCCACAAGTATGAAAAAATATGAGTATTTATTTTGTTCTCATACCATTTATAATAAAATACATTAACAAACTTTTTTTTAAATTAACACCCCCCCAGAAGGGTTTCCTAAAATAGCCCTTGAGACCAATGTCGTTTTAATTGGTGCCGCGTCTAAATATGGTCAAATACTAGTCTTATTTTTTTCCCTTTATTTCTTCAATGATAATTAGGTAGGCACCAACCTATATATAGCAGATCTAGGCTAGAGTATACATTTAATAAATAAGAAAAAATGTTAGTAAAACGCTCTAGTCAGTCAATTTAATGTTTTGATATTTTAATGTATCTTGTCTCAAGAGGGATATAAAGCTACATACATAACCAAAAAAGTACATTGTCCAGCCAGAACCACGATAAAACAACTTGCAAATGATATTACAAATAAAACATTCACTTCACATTTCAAGTGTAACATGGAGTGAAAATTACTAATATAATATATTGACCATCATTAGTCAGGACTAATGTAAAGAACTAACAAATTAATTTAACAATAAGTAGTATCCTTTTATAATCACAATTAATACCTGTAAAATGGTAATATTCAATTGGGAAAAATTCCGGGGAGACGGCCACATCGAGACAGTCCGGTGTTGGGTGATATAAACTATGACGAACGTTATAGCCGAGGTTATAGCATTGGAAATATGTTTGCGAACGCACTACGTAACGCGTAAATTAGTAGATGAAGTCTAGCGTGTGAGATGACGGGATCGGCTGGCTGAGCCACCCTCTATAATAAATATATAAGAATATCTGCAGACGGTGGCCCGCGAACTGCTGTTAATGGCGTTATTTGTATGTTAGTCAAGCAACGATAATAGGGATACCTATCTATTTTCCTATGTGCATATGAAATAATAAACTATATTTTGGTTTGGTGCGTTTTTGGGATGTTTGCAAAATTATTTTTGAAAAATATTTACTTTTTTAAAAAGAGAATTTTCCCTGTATATTCCGACCCTGCCGCCCCTGAGGAGCCGTCACTGGTAAGTACGTAATTAGTATTATATTATGGTAGAATATTAGACAAGGTGACAGGGTGACTAGTTTTACGGCGTATCTCTCTTATTGGTGAAGATAGAGAGATGCGATTTTCGTCGCACAATGCTACTTATTTGTAAAATGAAAGACATCATAAACAATCTTTATAAATTGGGTCGGTGGATTTTCAGTTGTACGCTATGCTCTTGGCAAAAAAAAAAACAAGATTTGAAGTATTTAGCGTATTTTTTTATTACCTGCCTTGGTGTTAAATAGGAACTATGAGAGCAGATATTTAGCTCTGGTCAAATATGTTTTAAATTTTTCATAGCTCTCTTCGTTTGTCAGGTACGGGGCTAAATTGAAATCATTGCAATGTGAGACCTCACTCAGATTTCGACTATGCTTTACCTTATCGAAAAAAAAAACTAGGTTAAATAGTTTCTTACGTAGAATCCAGTGTTGTAGTCAGCTTTCAAGGCCTTTGCTTTTGAGATACAATATGTTATTGTTTTAGAAAAATCCTAGATTTTTTTGTTGTTCCAATATGGTAAAAGGTATTTAGTTAAAACATAGCGCATTTTAATAGATATTTAAGGATTGCATTTTGTAAGTACTTATAAGCGACAGTAAACTCAACCATAGGCATAGTTATGGGTAACCTTGAGAAGCTTTGCGATGCGACTGAAATAGTATGCCACTGATTTTTCTTCTCAGATTAATAGCGCTAAAGAAAAGAGAAGGTAAAGATAGATGTATTTGTCTGGTCGTTTTCGGGGCAACTTTTTCAAATTAATTGAAATAGTATTTAACACATTGATTGCAGTAGCTAAAGTTGGTTTTTAAACAACGATTCTTGAAATATACTGCATTTCATATAGGATTTACTTTAGATTGCCTCCTTAAGAATTACATTGACCATCATTAATTTTAGGCTAAAGGGCATGTATTGCATGTATTGATTTAGAGAAAATGTAGACACATCTTCCTGTGTGGCTATATTTTTGTATAGCTTGGATTTTCTGTAGGCTTGGTTCATTTATACTTATACTGGTTATAATAGTAGTGGGAGGTTCAACACAAAAGTCTATAGTTTTTACTATTTTTAGAAATATATTATATAGAGTATTAAGATTCTGAAGCATCTTAATATAGTAAGACAACTGAATGGCATTTATGTATTGAGTAGGCACATCTCTCTTTGCGAGTATGTTTTTGCATAGTGTTCATTTTCTGTTAGGCTTTGTTCATTTATACTTCTATATAATACTCTGGTGTATTACATGCTCCCTAATATTTTTAAATATATGAACATTTTTCTAGGCTACTTCAAGAAATACATTTGGGCAGTGGGATAATCCATTTTAGGGAGAAATTATAAAATACATATTAACAGCTTCAGTATTTGGCACAGTATGTAAAAGCCGACATAACACTTCCTGCAATAACCTGGTCAGTTCCATTATAAATCTAAGGCATTTTAAAACCTCTTACACACTTTATGGAAAGCAAAAAGAGAGTGTTGTAGGGCAGAAATTCGCACAGTCAAGACCAAATGCAAAAATCACGGAACCTGCCAATTTTATTCGTGAAGAACTTAACCTCTTAGCTGCTACACCTGGTGGTAAAACATTTTTTATTATAACTATTAAATTCCCAAAATTCTATTTGTTTATTTAAACTCTTTACATATTAAGTACTTGACTAAACATTAAATATAGTATAAAAAGAAATCACATTTATTATTATGAGGTAATATAATTATTCTTTCAAAACCTAACCTTTAAATCATATTAAAGCAAACTAAAATATTATTTTTATCTCCAACCACTTTTTTCTTTGTACGTATTCAAAATACACAAAATGTCGATTTTTTTATTAAAAAACAATAACTAAGAATTTTAGGTCTAAGGTGTGGTTGTTTTGTTTTCTTTCAAAGAACTTGCTATTTTTTTTTGTTCTATTTGAGGGTTCTGTAGCTTGTCCTAATAGTAGTTATAGTTTATCATTTACTTTTATATGTATGACAACAGTTGATAATGATTAAAATAAACATGTTTTTTTTTATATGCACTTTTCCCTTGCTTTTCTTTATTTGCTTGGGCCTTGCCTGAATCTAATAGAAAACACCTGTTAAGTTGAAATTATAAATAAAATTGTTTTCATTCTTTTCATTTTATATAAATGATATTCAATTATTCTGGCTTTATTATTACATCGAGTCCATCTCGCTAATGAAGCTAGTTTTTGCGTCTTTTTTTCCTACTAATTAGCATTAAAGAGAATTTGTTCTATATCATTACTATTAATAATAGGCCAAAAAATATATGTAAAGTATTTTGCCTATTACTAATATGTAGGAAAGTAAAATGCAACAAACCCTTCTTAAAAATTTGCTTACTACCTAGTATTAAATTAAAACTTCCAAAGCTTTTACAATTAAACATTAACTTATACCTATTTTACTTGGACCTCTTGTGTGTAGTATGGATAAAACATATTTAATTTTGACACAGAATTTAATTTTTTTATTTTGTTAGGTATGTATTAATTGTAGAGAACAAAACAAGGAAAAAACTAATTCTAGTTATTTTTTCTCTAGGTACAAAGAAAACTCCATATCACAAGAAAACTGTTTATTGCTACGAACTGTACAAGCCAATAGACCATGTAATTTTGAATCTCACCATCGATGACGAAAGCAGAAAAGGAAAAAATATATTTTAATTTATAGATTTAGAAGTTTGTAATCGTTAGTAGAACAGTTTACGCTTTTGTAGTAAATCCCCATGACTAGTTAATGCATCTTATTAGTATGAGTAGGCGTGTTTATTGTGTGCAGAATTTAGTAATAAGATCTCTTTATGTAGATATATTTGAATTATATTTAAAAGTTTCTACTTAGAAATGGAGATAAAAGTGACCCCATAGCTATCCCAATTTTGTTGCTGATAGTCATGTTATATTGAGAGTTTGTTGTTTTGTATACACTGTAAGTGGTTCAGTATTAATGCATTGTTTCACTACTACTTATTTGTGTTGTTTGCCAATTCATACCATGTGGTATGTGTAACAAGCATTCTGGAGTGTACATTTCATAAGGACCATTTATCCAATACTTGCTTCAGCCATGTCTTTATATTAATAATTTGTTTGTTCATCTATACTGGTATGATTTTCAAGTTTGTTTGTTACATTATAGTATATTTATAAAAGACTTACATCAGAAAACTTGCATTACCTGTCAAAATTGACATTTCTTTAAAAAAATTAGAGAAAAATGGTCTTATTTGCTAATATATGAAAAAGTTGTATTAAGAAAAGTTGTTTATTTTTTAGTTTTACATATGCATACCAAATTTTGGTCAAAAATTCCAATATTTTTTTAAACTTTTTCCTGATTTTTGAAAATTCTAAAAAAATAATTCTTTTCTGTTAGTAACCTTAACATAATATTAATTTCTTATACCTAAATATTCCATAAACTGTGCCTTTTTTGGAAAAAAATTAAAATTGCTTCTCAAAAGTATGTTAAGCTTGATGCAAAGTTGTCGTGATTTTATTATATTATATTAATTAAATAATTTAATTAATTAAATTAAATAGATATCTTAATACAAAAAAGTCGTAATTGACTAATTTAGGAGCATAATCGAAATTTAAAACTATTTTTTTAATATTTAAGTGCCTTGGATAAAGTTATAAAAATTGAAAATTAGAATTGCTGACCAAAATTTGACATATGTAAAATTATAAAAGAAACACCTTTTTTTATAGCACTCACCTATTTTAGCAAATAACCCCTTTCTCTGCGACTTCTTTAAAGAAATATATCAATTCTGGCAGGGAACACAAGTCAGGTGACTATTCCATCTAAGTCATTTTTCATACTTAATAAATAAAATAAAACAGGTATGACAGGTAACGCAGGTCACATATTTATTTTCGAATAAGCCATTTTTCATATTTAGTAAAGCAAAAGGTATTAACTATGTTAAATTTTGAGAAAGTGACCTAATAAAAAAATACCAATATGATGCGAAATTTTTCAAGGACACTGTATATATATATATATATATATATATATATATATATATATATATATATATATATATATATATATATATATATATATATATATATATATATATATATATATATATATATATATATATATATATATATATATATATATATATATATATATATATATATATATAAATATTAACTATTAACTGGTTCTTTCTAAGACTTTGGCTGTTTTTGTGTTGGAGTATGGAGGTTTTAACTTAAATCCATTCAGAATAGGCTGAATGTTATTGGTATCTCTACACTACACTACACCCAAGAAAGTCAAACTATTCTCAGAATTTTATAATTTCATATACCTACTATACATTTGTAGTGTATAAGTTCCACAGTTTGATAGCATACTCATGAATACCCAGCCAAACTACAAAAAATATCTTTCAATTGCTATTAAAATGTTATCTTACATATTATTTATTTAAATGCGATAAGCAAAAAAAATATAATTACTGATTTGTAAGTTATTAATATTTAGTTTAGTAATTTTAGGATACCAATAAAAAATATGTTCGTTTCTACATTTGGTTATATATGTAGTTCAAAAATAAAAACATAATTATTTTATATTTTAACCAACCAACCACATAATTTGAATTATTGTTTTTTTTAATCTAATCAATGCTTAAATATATTAATTAGATTACAAATATAGTTAGTTCATTCTGTTAGCAACTAAGCAACTGGATTTTATATAAAATAAAAGATCTATTGGTTTCTTCAATAAATCATTATTACTGTAGATAGATACTATTTTCCTAATCTTAAAAATGTATATGATGATATTGTAATATAGAAATACCATTTATGTAAATGCTACTATTTCCTAATAAATGACTAACCCGCAAACAGAGTTTTTTATATTTTCTCATCCATCTTCAATATTTATAAAAGAAAAAACTTTATATTCAAACTTTTTCTCTTGCTATCTTTTAGAGCTATCAGAAGATAGAAAAATCCCATCAGAAACTTGCAAAACAATTTTTTATTTTTGTAAAAGCAGAACAATTTTTTTATTTGCTTAGACTAGAAGTTAAACCATTACTAGAACAATTTTATTTTACTGACATTGCAATTCTAAGATTTCAAACGAGACTAAATATGTTTAAAATCTTGGAGATATTTTTTAAAATTTTGTATTTGAAGTTTATTTTTTTCTGACCTTTATAACAAATTGTAGAAGTTGGAATCAAAATAAAGAAAAAAACACTCTTCTACCCAGATATACCTGAAAACATTTCATGACTAATAAATTTCAGTGCTTAATTTATGCTAAAATAATTTGTCATGGTTCATAAAAAGCTGTTTTTAATTTTGCAAAAAAAGAGTAGAAACAACATGCTATATATTTCTATTTTTTAGAATGGAACAATTTTGAGTTAAGAAATCCTATCCAAAATTTAGTATTTGGCATAATTTTTCGCCACTAAGAATAATTTGATTGATTTTTTTTATGTTACATGACAAAAAACAACCAATAACGGTGTGAATTCTTATTAACTAAAGAAAAAGATACAACTAAAATTTGTTACACGAACCCACCGTAACAAACTAAGATATGACTTAAACATACATTCCTCTTAATATCCCACATAGTTCAAGGAAAGATTGATTTTCTCCCTTAAAATACAAATAGTGTTTAAAAAATTATGTTTTTCCATTTGCCCAAATCTACTGATTACTTAGTTTTTCCAACATGATATGAATTAAAATATTCTAAACGTTATTTAAAAAAAACCCTAGAATCTCATAAAAAATAAACGAAAGACCATGCGAGAGATAAATGTTTATTTATCTGACGTCATTGACAACACGCGATCGGAATTCCATTTTCTTTGACGTCATTGCGCTCTCCCTTCCATTAGAAAATATTGAAAAATTTGGGCCGACCTCTTGCGGTAGGGGTTCAAACTTTACCTGTTACCAACTGCAATTGCCAACCTAACGTATTCTCCGAAAAATATTCCAAGATTTTAGTAATTATCTTTGGTGATAGTTTGGAAAAAAACTACTATGTTTTTCGGATCAATTTTTTTTCAGAAATGTACCTATATGTATGCTCTCCAATTTGAGTATTTTGGAATTTGACGAAATTACTTCTGAGCATAGAAAAGCTCAAGGTTAGTACCGCTATTGTTTTCGAAAAATTACTAGACATATAAACAGATTTTTTTTTACTTTTAAAGGCTAAAATGAAAAATTCAACATACTCAATTTAATTTAGAAGTGTTTTAGAAGATATGTGTTAAACTCTGATCCTCAAATTCCTTTTTATAACTTCGTAGACTATCACAGAAAACAACCTATTTTTGGTCATTTTACGCGATATTTTCTCAATGCTAATTGACTGCAACTGCCCCCTTAAAAGTTGCTCAAAAATCCAGCGTTTTTTAATACATTTATAAATATGCATGGGATTAATGTACTTTTTTTTTCAACTGGGATGTTTCACTTTTTTGTAGGTATGTTTTGAAAAGCCAACAAAAGTATTGTGTATGGGTAATTTGAAGAACTTTTTTGAGTAATTTTGTTATACTGTTAATTTTACTCGTATATGAAATTACTACCTTTTCTAGTTTTTTTTTGTATAAAAAGGAAGTGGAATAGTCTATTTTTTTAAATGAATGTCGGACTTTAAGCAAGCAATAAGAAAATTTATTTAAAAAAATGCATAAAATGGAAAACTTTATTATTTGTTTTGTGAAATTAATATTAGTGGTAAAAGAGCAATCTCAAACTTATAAGAGTGAATATTAAACATTGTTAAACTCTTCCTGCCTCTATGTTACTTAGATCGTTTTTCCCGTGTTCCCTTTATATATATATTTTTTATATCTGGAGTTTCTTAGACCTTAATGAATTATATTTAGTTAGAAATTTTCTTCGGCCTTCGGTATATAAATTGAATACTAATACTAATATATGAAATTTAAACACTAAAATAGGGTTAGTCCCGGTCACTGGCTTGGACATAAACTCTCTTTTTAAAATGTTTTAAATTGTGCGATATTGCCGCTTCTACTTGGTGGCATAATTCGATTTCTAAATGGCATGTCTTGTATATTATTGCTTTTTTGTATTGTCTTGAACATTCTAACCCTTTTTGTGTTGTTTTCTATACCTAACTGTTTTCAAGAAAATGTCGCTTGAAAATTGACATTTTTGACCCTTCAAAGCTCTGTCTATCATCTATCCTAGTTTTCAATTATCTATTTCGTCACACCAATTTCTGGTTTTACACGAGGTGTCAAATTTGACATTTCCTGTCAAAGAAGAATTTGATGACAGAATATAGATGACCAAGATAAGAAACTGCAATCCATTTCGTCGCAAGTTAAGTTGTTTGGGAGTACAGAGAATGGGTCACAAGTCAATTTTAAAGCGCCATTTTCTCAAAAACAGTTGAAATTAGGTATAGGAAACATACCCCAAAAAGTGTTTAGAATATTCAGCACAATACAAAAACATAATAATATACTGGTCAGTGCATTTAGAAAAAGGATGTTGCCTCCGGTTTTAGATATAACCGCGGCTACACCGCATAATTTAAAATATTTTCAAAACAGAGTTCATGTTCATCTATGGTGAGAGCCAACTTTTCTAAATCCTCTACTCATTGGTTTAACAAATACTTCTAATAGGCCACTGAGCTTGTATACAATATGTCCGAGGATGGCTTTTACAAGAGGTCTAGGGGACTGAGAATTGAAAGATAGAAAGAAAAGTCACTCTTGATAAGTGTTTTGCTTGAAAAATAAATAATGTTCGCGTTATCAAAAATTATATTTATTATACAGGGGGCATGAAAAATACAAAAATGTTATTTTGCCTGAGAGTAAAAATGTCTCATTTTGCGAGATAGGTAAAAAAAGTCACTTTCGATAAATTTTTTTTTGAAAAATAAAAAAGGTTTGCGTTACCAAAAATTTAATTTTGCGTTAAAATAAAAATGTCTTATTTTGAAAGATACGAAAAAAAGTCTATCGATATAAGTTTTCGTTTGAAAAATAAATAAGGTTTGCGTTATCAAAAATTCAATTTTTTATGCAGGGGCCATAAAAAATACAAAAATGTTAAAAAAATAAATTCAATAATTATCCCAAGCTCACATTTAAATTTTCTGCAAAATTTAAAATCAATTGAACAAGATTTTTTTACGTTGATTTTTTAAAAAATGTATTTGGGCATTTTGTTTCGACATCTTAAATTGAAACCCATATTATCAGTTTTTACCTACTCCGTTGGTCCGCAGATATCCCAGATATTAAGTTTCTGAATGGTTTACATTAACGATCCTCTTGTTGTTATGTTAAAGTGATGTATTAGTTGAGGATAGGATCCAGTAAAAAAACCAAAGGCCATATTTTAAATTGCCGACGTTTCGCCAATTTACTGTTGCATCATCAGGACACATAGATTTTATATATTGCATGAAACCCATATTAGTCTTTAACTACTCCATTGATCCGCAGATATTTCCTAACCCCAAATAATACACCTCTGTAACATAACAACAATAAAATCGTTAACGAAAACCATTTAGAAATTCAATATCTGGGAAATATCTGCGAACCAACGGAGTAGGTAAAGACTGATAATATGGGTATCATGCAGGATATATTTATGTGTCCTGAGGTTGCAAAAATAAAGTTGCGAAACGTCGACAATTTAAAAAAAAGACATTTGTTTTTTTTTACTGGATCCTAACCCCAAATAATACACCACTCTAACATAAAAACAAGAGGATCGTTAACGAAAACCATTTAGAAGCCTAATATCTGGACAATACCTGCGGGCCAACGTAGTAGGTAAAGACTGAAGATATCTGTTTTATGCAGGATATAGAATCTATATATGTACCCTGAGGATGCAACAATAAAGTTTTGAAACGTCGGCAATTTAAAAAAGTCTTTGGTTTTTTATACTGGATCCTAACCCCAAATAATACACCACTCTAAGATAAGAACAAGAGGATCGGTAACGAAAACCATTTAGAAACTTAATATCTGGGAAATATCTGCGGACAAACGAAATATGTAAAGACTGATAATATGGGTTTCATGCTGGATATAGAATCTACATGCGTCCTGCAGATGTAAAAATAAAGTTGCGAAACGTCGATTATTTGAAAATAGTCTTTTGTTTTTGTTACTGGATCCTAACCCCAAATAATACACCACACTATAACAACGAAAGAATAGTTAACGAAAACGATTTACAAACTTAATATCTGGGTAATATATGCGAAACAACGGAGTAAAAGTACTGATAATATGTGTTTCATGCAGGATATAAGATCTATATATGTGTCCTGAGGATGCAAATAATTAAGTTGCGAAACGATGACAATTCAAAAAAATACTTGTTTTTTTTTACTGGATCTTGACCCCAAATAATACAGCACTCTAACAAACATTTGTTAACATTATTCCTCCATACTGCATTTTACCAAAATATTATCAGGTCATCCCCATAATTTGAGCCTTAATTTTTGGTCAAAATTTGAAGTCAATCGGGTAAGTAGTATTTAAGCTATGTCGCGAACTGACACACAGACGGACCGACGGAATTGATAAAATATGTTTTTTTGGCATCTAGGGACGCTAAAACGTGAAGATATGTAAATCCTGAGAGGGTGATTTTCTTCACGATTACAAAAATTTGGTCGCAATTTTGTTCTGCTATCTTGAATTAGTAACACATTTTTACTAGTTGAGCCCTATACCACAAATAGTTATGGCACGCAATTCAATCAATCAAGTAGCAATCAATTAAGTAGTTTTTTCAGGCTGAATTTTTAAACAATTTATTATACCGCCATTTTGTTCCGCAACCGTACCAAAATTTTACCACTTGATTTCAACATAATACTTGCTGTTTTTGCAAAATTTGAGATAAATTGGATGAGTAGTCTTTTAATAATAATTTTTTAACATTTCGCTAAGCCGCCATTTTGTTTCGCCATATTGGATTTTTACCCAAATGTTACCAGATCATCCCCATATGACCCTTAATTTTTGACCAAAATTTGAAGTAAATCGTGTAAGTAGTTTTTAAGCTGTGAACGATGAACATGAAGATCTGAAAAAATCTCAGAAAGTGATAGTTACAATACTTCTCTTTTACGAGGGAAGTAAAAATCGGTAAATTTCCTATACCCTGAAATTCCCTCGTTATGAATCTTTTCTTTTATTAGGAACAGTGGTGAAACGTGACCAATTTTGGTAACATTAATTAATTTTAATCTTGTCTTCATATGCCAAAGAGTTAAAACTATTAGTTTGTGAATACTCGATTGAATTTATATCTATGCGACCTAAACAGAACCAATAGAAGGAACGATTCAACAAAATATGGCCGCGCGCGTAATTCGAAATAAAAAAAAAGCAACTCTTTTCTTCTTTCGCCATGGAGTTGCAAATCATCAATAAATCTCCGTATTAAGTAAGCCACGTGCGGCGCTCGACCAATCCAACGTGTCATTTTCAGAAATCGTTCGCTGTACTGAAATTATTGTCAGTAATAACACCCGCGCTACGCGAATTTACTGGAAACGACACCCATACCAGACAGCTAGAGATATAAAACTTCTATTTAGTTGGGACGCTGTTACTAAAAATCCTCATTCGCTTGCTAAATGTCGCGCTCGTCGGAAAATGAGCCTAATAAATTTAGTAAGTAGTTTTTTAGTAACAATTTTTTAACGTATTACTAGGCCACCATCTTTTTTCGCCACATTTTTTGCCAAAATATAACCAGGTTATCACCATATGACCCACAATGTTTGACCAAAATTTGAAGTCAATCGGGTAAGGAATTTTTAAGCTATGCCCCAAATTTGCAGACAAACAGGCAGAACCGACGGAATTAACAAAACATACTTTTTGGCATCAAGGGGCCCTAAACGTGAATATATGTAAAACCTGGTGACTTTTTTTCACGATTACAAACATTTAATTTGGCCGCCATTTCGTTCTGTCATCTTGAATTCCTACCACAATTTTACCAGTTCATCTCTATACCATAATTAATTATTGCATAAAATTTCAAATCAATCCGTTAGGTGGGATGAATTTTAAAATATTTTATTAAGTTGCCATTTTGTTTCGCCATCCTTGATTCGTACCAAAATTTTACCAGTTGATTTCTACAAATTACCTGATTTTTGTGCAAAAGGTGAGATAAACTGGATAAGTAGTTTTTTAGAATTAATTTCTTTACCATTTTACAAGGGCGTTATTTTCTTTCGCCATATTTCATTTTTACCAAAATGTTACCAGGGCATCCCCATTTAATCCTTAATTTTTAACCAAAATTTGAAGTAAATCAGATTCCTTTACGCGGGAAGTAAAACCAATTTTTTGAAAAACACAAAATCTAGTTGGAATCGCAAATACAATATTTTTTTATCCTAAAATTCCACCTGTTTTACATTTTACAAGATTATAATACTTTTTCACATTTTTATTTTTAATCAACAGAAATTTGCTTTTATTGCACATTACCCATAAATATATTTTTATAGCAGTTCTTTCAGTGTACCGAACGCAACGTAATAACTACAATTCGAGACGCTTCCTGTACGCCAAGACTTGAAAAATTGTGCTGTGGGTAGGCAACTTAAAATACTTTTCGGTTAAAAACCTGTCCAAAAGGGTTTACGCGCTGCAGAAATACAAAGACATGAGTGCCATTTAACATTTCAAATTTTGCATTTATGTAGACAAAGGGTCAATGTAAGGCGGTAAAGAGCCATTTTGCGAGAAAGAAATTTATATGTGGCGGCATTTCCGTCAAAAAATTATCGAAAATGGACAACTTTACATCGAATTTTATCATTCTAAATTCGATTTATTCAAAAAAATACGGATTTAGCGCCCAACTATACATGTTTCCCTATTAAAATCACATTGAAGCTAATTAATACCTTTTATAGTTTTTACATAATACTGCAGCCGCGGAAGGCTTGCAAATGATCGCGTGCAGTAGACCCTTAAGAGGGTAGTATGAAGGTGGTCATGCGAAAGCCAACTCATGTAATAAAACTTATCTACTTCGTTAATTCAAGACTAAACAATATTTCCTGTAACATGGAATGCAAGCTTTCAAGGCTGTGGTCAATTAAGAAATCATGGTTCGTGGGATTAGACCGTGTCAAAATGGAATTGTTTTCGACGTTTCGCCTTCGACTGCACGAGGAATCATCAGGGATATTTACTACACAAGATCGGAACACTGAATGATTCATTTTGGACTGCCTGTAAGTCAGTTAATCGTTTAACTAATCAGAAAGTAAAAAAAAATTTTTTTCAGTTTTTGAGATATTGACAAAAGTTGCACTTTTTTAAATGGAACAACTTGTATATAATTTATAAGCTTTCTGAAAATATAATATAGTCTATACTTATTAGAATGGAAAATGCATTTCTGACTTTTTACTATAGACGGCTCTGGTTTAAATGAGGTAACTATTACAATTAATTAATTTATTTAACGTCAAATTTTGGCTATTGAATTCCATGCTAGTATACATGTTATTTTTGTCATATTAAATGTATTAAATATGGAAGGACACCAAAATTTTAATCATTTGGAAAAATATGACATTAATAAATGTTTCTTATTATCCAACGAAGACGCTAATGCGGTGGCAGAGCTTTATTTGAATAGTTAGGTTATTAAGGTGCAAATACACTTTTTTCGTCTATAAATTATCGTGTTTCAGATATCCTTAAAGAAGATAAGCGCATATTCCGGAAAATTCAGAGGAATCTAATTCAAAATGGATGTTTTAAAAAACCCAGATCCAAAAGGTAAAATAGAGAAAATGAATCTGAGTAAAATGAAAATCGCTAAGCGAAGTTAGGTTTAAATTGATGGTACTTTATCGTTGCCAGAATTTGATCCTGCGCAATCGAAAATAGTCTATTTGCGAAGATGATAATTTAGACTCAGTTTAAAGAAAGAGAAGGTTTTTAAAATAGGTTTATGCAGTCCAGAATTCTTAAACTCAGATTCTGGAACATAACTGTGTCCCATCTATTGTCGAACCTATTTATCAGTTGAATACACTTATACCTGTTCCAAATCATGATGTTTTCCACTTTAAACTTAATTTTACATCTATTGTTTCTAGCAACAGTAATTTACAGAAATTCTAGTAGTTTCAATTACTAAAACATTTTTTAGAGGGCTACGTTTCAAGGTTTGTTGACGTATTTGAGAGAGCTTTGAATATTTTATGTGTCAAATTTGTTAACCTTAAGCAATTATCAAAATGTTCCTTAAGTTAATAAAGAAATTTTTTATCAATTTAGTTAAATGTTAGATTTAATGATTCTCTATTGATTCATTTATTGAATGTTAAGGTAGATAAAAGAGTTTGAGAGAATAGAAAGGGTTAGAATATGACGATGAGTTACCTATTCCAGATGAATTTTTTAATTTTATTAAAAATAAAGTTGATTTTTCTTTTCATACTAACATTTTTAATACTAAAGAAAACAAGTTTAAAGGTCATTCTAGAAATCCACATTTTAATCATTTTCATATGAACTTATCATTCAATAATAGTGGAGGAATATAAGAGCAGCAAACAATTTAAAGCGTCCTAAGTTTCTATAGTTGCAAATGAAGGATTGCACAGATTTTAAAAAGCATAACTCATGTGAAAATTGCCTACGCACAGGACATGGTCATAATGTTTGTTTACTTCGGCCATGTAAAATTTGAAAGTCTAAAAATAAAGATTTTTAAGCATAAACTTTATTGCATTTCTCTAATACAAATCAACCTATTTCTCTTCCTAATGACAAAACAAACCATTTTAATAAGCCTCAAGTTCTCTTATTAAAAATCGTCTGTAGAATTTGGAAGAAGAAATTTTCGGAATTGCCTTGTCTATCCAAACATAATCTCGAGTGTAAAAAATGATTTGAAAATGACACATTTAGGAACGAATGTGGTCAATTTGTAGTGAAGTTTCCACTGAAACATCGTATTACAGTACAAGATAATTTAACGGATACAGCAATTAATAGATTTGTACCTTTGAATTTAGATTTAATCCTAAAACTTCTGTTTAGTCTATAGGTAGTTTACCGAGTAGATGAGTTAAACCTACATTACCGTTTGAAGCTACTGGCCTCAACTACACATGCTCTTTTATGATGTTAAATAAATCGAGGAAAGGAGCTGAGCTTATTAAATGTTACATGGCAGTTTTTGTGTACTTCTAAACAAACGCAGTGCATTTAAAAATAAAGTCAAATTTGCCTACTGATAGTTTTTTACATATTTTAAACGATTTGTCTTTACAACAGGTACACCTTCTATGATATCTTTTGATAATAAAAGCACGTTCATAGGCGCAGATAATGAGCCGAAATAGCTGGTACATTTCCTGAGTCAAAAAAAGTAAGGACAATGTACGGTGAGTTTTTATACTCCTTGTACACCAAATTTCCATGTTTTATTAGAAGTTGCAGTAAAAAGCACTAAGTATCATCTTAAATGCGCTCTTTGAACCAAAATGTCACTTATGAAGAGTTCAACACATTAGTTATGCAGGCTAAACTCAAGATCTTTCTTTTCACTCTCTATTGATCCAAATGATCTTTCTCTATAAAACGTCTGTTTCTACGCCCTCTAAACTATTCTCCAGAACCTAACCTGCAGTACGTCAGAAATTAATCCACAAATCATTACATCTCCCAGCTGCATCTTCAATCAGTGGTGGCTATTCAGGTGAAGTGCTACTTCACCAGGAAAAATAAACGAGCAAACATCTAACTATATTTATTATATATCTCTTAAAATTTAAATTTTTACATTCATTTATTCATCTAATTGGCAAAAAATAAACTGTACATCTCGAATAAATATTTTACTTGACCGTTGGCGGCATGTCTTTTTAAAACTTTCAATCGAACTTTATTATAACAACTATAACAGTGGCGCAAACCGCTTCGACTTTGCTGGAGGTGCTATGTTTAGTTTACGATTTTCCTACTACGTTGCCATGACAACGCGTACGTGATAACGTCGACCGCATGGAAGATTAATGTTAACTAGCGCCATACAACGCTCTCGGTGAAATGCTAACGCAATACACTACACCCACCTGTCGTTCAGTTTGGGGCGGTTATTTACTTTTATTTTCGCGGATTTCGCTGCAACCGGTTAGTTCCTTTGCAGTTTACTTGACTGTTTTGTGTTATATTTATTTATGGTGTTGTTACAACTTTATTTGGTGTCGGGTTTATCAATTTACATTATTGATGAATCCGATCATGGATGTGGTTAGCATTTTGTTGGAAACTCCATTTAATCGATGGAAGGAACAAGATCAAAGTTTTAATCGCCATCCTAGTTTTCGGCGTACAAATGGTTATGTAGTAGTCAAATATTACAAAAATTGTTTTGCTGGCCTTGTTTACTAGTTTCCAATAAATATTCAGTGTGAAATAAGAAAGGATTTGCAGGTATGTTAAATATATGAAGGTCTTTACATAGGCATGAAGAATCGGTGGAGCATTTAAAATGCGAATTAATACTAAACACATTTGTAAAAAATCAAAGCACTATAGCTGACACTTTAAAAGAAAATGCTAAACTATATAAAATACATTTTAACGAAAACGTCCGATTAAATAGACTATTTATGTGCTTGGTAATTGACGCAGTTTTGTACCTTGCAAAACAAGAGTTAGTGTTTCGCGGCCATGATGAGAGCAGCGAGTCAATAAACAGTGGGAATTTTAAAAAAGCTTTTAGGTTTATTAATATCGAGAAGTTCCCAAGAACTAAAAGATCATCACAAAAAAATTAAAAATGTTTTTACTGGTGACTCGAAAACTATTCAAAACGAAATAACTAATTATAAATTGAATTTAATTGAATGCATTTCTGATTTTTTAAATGATGTAAAAAATGAAATAATGAATACACAGTTTTTTTCTGTGCAAGTGGATGACACCAATGATATTACGCAAACCTCCCAGTGCTCCATAATTTTAAGATACGTTAATTCAGAAGGTTCAGTAGTCGAGAGATTCTTAGGATTTTATAATGTCAGCTCCGATAGAACGTCGAAGAATTTATTTTCTCTATTGGATCAAATTTTGGACCAATTTGACTATAAACATAAATTAATAGGGCAATGTTACGATGGCGCAAATGTGATGTCTGGCCATCTAAATGACCTTCAAAAAAAAAAAGAAAACGCCCCGCAGGCTGTATTTGTTCTGATGCAACAAAGTTTAAAAATATTTCTAAATGTCGAATTTTTTTGCAAGCTTTATAGGTATTCCCTCATTTTTTCATCACTTAGCCAAACGAACGTATGCTCTTACATCTGCATCTACAAGGCTTATACCAACAATTACAGAAACTCGTTGGTCTTCAAATTCGAAAATTTAAATTTATTTATTATTAAATTTTCCAACTGGCCTATTTGAAAATTTGTTACAGTTATATGGAGAAATATTTCCAAAAAGTCAACGACTTAAAAATGAGCTTGGTTTTATTTTTGCCAACGACAGTAATTGGAATATATCGCTGCAAGAGCAAGTGAAAAAAATTAATGAAAATAAAGATATTTTAACCAAAGCATATAAAGTGTTTTCTCTTATTTTGACAATACCGTCGACAAGTGTTTCAGTAGAAAGAAGTTTTTCTTGCCTCAAACGTGTAAAAATGTATTTAAGAAATACAATATCTCAAAAAAGACTTACTTCTCTAGGCAATATTTCAATTCAAAAGGAATTTCGTAAAAAAATATTCTACCTCTTCCACATATAAAAAAAATTCTGGGAAAAAATTATTATTTTCTTGCTTCATTTGCACTTCACTTACTTTTTCACCCGCGAGCGGCCATTGTCTTCAATATAAATGGAAAGAAGCTTCTATGAAAAATCAAAATGGTAATTTTATTCATATGCCCGTAGTCGTGTGCTCCCCAAATCCCAAGTAAAGATGTGATCAGTCGAGTTGCTGAAATTCAAACCACCAAGGGTAAAATCCCCAGAAGCATAAGATACCTTTCCACGTCCACTTTTTTTACAAGAAGAAACCCACCAGTAAGTTGACTGAAAAACTTTGATATTTCCATTTTTAAGTGATCTTGTTTTAACCATAATTAATATTATAATAATTAATTAGTTTTATAAAGAGTATAAATGTAAATATTAGCGGTAACCCTGCACACGGCAGTTTTCTAATTCGTGTTGGTATGCAGCAGGTGACAACGGTCAAGTCGCGAAAACACGTTTTTGTATGACTCAAGTTTAAACATAATCTATGTTTAAAATATACTGAAAAAAACAGTCTAGTCTATTATTTTAAAGCTAGTAGGGAACCAACAGAAATTTGTACAAGTCTTAACGTTTCTTCTCTAGGCTAAGTAAAAATGTTAATCTTTTTCTGTTTTAATTGGCGTACGCGGAGCGAGATTCTTCTTAATTTTTTTTTAATTTGTAAGTACGGTTAATTAAAGGGTAAAGTGTTAAAAAGACTTGTAATTTGCAATTTTTCGTTCTTTACAAGAAACATAGGTGTATATATATAAATATATATATATATATATATATATATATATATATATATATATATATATATATATATCTGTTTATACAGATTTGAGAAAAAAATATACATTTCTTACAATAAATTATTTTAAAACACTGAGGTGGATAGTTGTTTTACAGTCAGAACAAAGTAAACAAAAATAAGTGAGCTCGGGTATAAATTTTTATGCATAATGTAAAAACTACAGTAGATTAGGTATATAATTAGATATGCCCGCTGCGATAATAGATTTTAATTTTGATTGGCAGTTAAATGATTGTTATACAAATGGGTTAAGAAATATTACTAATATGCCCATGGGCCATTGACATAATATGTCAACGGTGGGAAGCGTTGCCTAAAATTGCGCCAGACGAGGTTAGGTATTTTTTTTTTCACATTTACTTGCAGTATGTTTATTTACTTTAATTAATGTAACAAAACATACACGATTTTATGAATGAGAGAGTACAAGATGTAGTGTCTCCTATGTTACTATGTTTATAGGCTTCCCGGAGCTTCCGATATGGATAAAGAAGGCAGAAGACGAATGCGGAACTTCCAAAATCCAGCAGTAACAGACACATGAAAATATCCACTATAAAGTGCCAGGAGATCCCCCTCCATACGTTTGAAGCTCATAAGGCCTTTTGAAATAAACATTAAAATAACGTTCAAGCGGACAGAGAAATTCACTCAGAGAGTCAAGCTGCTCTTTAATCCATCGGTAAGCCCAGAATGAGCTCAGCTCTAATCTGGCAATCCAAAGATCCCTAAGCAAGCAGCAAGCAAAGGCTAAGGTGGTTAAATTTAAAATGGTTCACAAGCATAGTGTTATCCAAGGTAACGAGAAAGCGGACGAGTTCGCCAGAAGTGGATCGACGCTCCAATTTCCGGGAACTGAACCTTACTTGGGTATAAGTAAACAACTCTGCTCGCAAGTCCTGAACAGATGAGCCTGGGAAAGGGCAAAGGAGAATTGGTTTGTTAAGGACGAACTACTGCAGACAGGCAAATAATTTCAAATATAAACAAAAAACATTTGAATTATAGGTACTTACCCAACACTGCACCGATTCCATTTGCTGCCCAAATGTTTTTCGGGTCTATTCTTAAAACTTGTTTATACATAGTAAGAGCCCTCTCTTGGTACTTCTTTTCCTTCTCTTTATCTTTTGAAGGCTGATGTAATGTTTGCAACCATACATTGCCTAATGCTATCAATGAATACGCGTCTTGTGATGTTGCCGGATTCTAAAAAACGCATCAGGTAAAAAGAAGCAATATTGTCAGAATTTAAGATAATTGCGACAATTGATGTTGTTTGTTACAACCGACAGGCAACATCTGAATGATGCATCAAAATGGTCGTTGTATCTCGCGAGCTACGTCGGAATACAAAAAAATGGCGATAGTTTTGAAAAATTTTGTTCAACAACATTGTGACGGCCTTGCAAAAACTATCCAAATGAGTCATCAAACATAAAAGTTTAAACGCGTTCAGATAGAAATAAACAAACATGACCACCTCCGTAATGAGCGCAGATTATTCCCGAAGGTTTCCACTGCATATATATTGCCGAAACGTCGATCCTTTAGAGTTGGTCTTAGAAGAGATGTGCTAGCGAAAAGTTTATTAGCTGTGTTGTACAGAGTATTGAATAAAAGTTAGGATTATTTGTTAAAGAAATGTTTGTTATAAACCGAATTTGAAACAATTGGTGTCGGAAGTGAGATATTGACTGAAAATTTCTGTACACACGTAGGAAAATTTGACGTGTGATCAGTACCCAATTATGACAAATTCTGAAGATATCTGTGTTTGAATTAGAAGGAGACTTAAGAAATATTCCCGAACGTGACTATTTACCTGATTGTGACTACATTGTGATTTTTCGAAGAGCTTCTGTAAGAAGACGTTATCAGAGTCATTTCAAGAAAATTTCAGAAAATTTTATTTCTAAACTATCAAAGATTGGTGAGTTTCGACAGCACAGGCATTTTCATGAAACTTCTAGACAATTCTATTCTAAAACTAAGCAAGATTTACCGAACTTAACTTTGTCAGCGTGTTTTTAAAGAAAAAGAAGCGTAGAGTAACATAATTGCATACTTAACACCAGACAACAAACAACTAAAATGGACAAACAAGTAAATAAGAGAGAAGAATAACTCAACCATCTACAAGTAGAACAAGATATTCTTAAGAGAAAACCAGAAAGAGAAGCTAGAGAGATCAAAAGACAAAAAGAAAAACAAGAAGAACAGGATCGGCTCAAGAAGAGGATAAATGACTAAGAGACCAAAACACAAAAGGAAAAGAAGAAGAGGATCGATTCGAGAAGATTTTAAACGACTGAGAGGCCAAAAAACAAAATGAAATACAGGAAGAAAAGACAAAAAAACATAATGAAAAACAGAACAACAAAAGACAAAGAGAACAGGACCAGCTTGGGAAGATTTTAAATCAACAAAAAACCAAGAGGCAAAAGGAAAAATAGGAAGAACGGCTTACAAGAAAACGACTTACAAATATTCTAATCGAAGAAGAAAATAGGAGGAAACTGGAACATCATGTTCATTTATTAGAACTGAGATATAGAGATCAGTTCAGTCAAGAAATATACAGAAACCAGCTTAAGACTAGGAGACACAGAAACCCTGCGATTGGCGTGACCTACGTCATGTGAAAACAGGAATAAATGGCAATGTCTGTATTTGTAGATGGAATACGAGATACCAAAATTCAAGAAAATGTAAAAAAGAATGTTCTTGTTGCTATAAACCTAGACATATGCAAAGACTGTAAGAATATCGTCGCCAAGGAGAACAATACCCGATCACTACAGAGTGAAATTGGCGAATGCTCGTTGGACAGAGCGAACCTCCCAGGATCGTCTCCATTAAAAGTTTGGAGAAATCCGGTAAAAGTTTGACAGTAATAGGAGTAACCATAACATGGGAGTCAGCGCCAATATATGAAAAAATTAGACTTCTAATTGGCTTCACTTTATTCACAATGAAACAATAGTGGCCGATATAGAAAATGAATTCATTTTTAGAATGGACTTGATTAGATTAGATAAAATGTCTTATCGTTTGACCCTGAATTGACCTGACTATTGGAAACAAACAATTGGTTTTAGTTAACGAAAAGGATGTTCAAAGAACAAACATCATAGCTAGTGATACCCTACGAATACCGAGCGGCACCAAAATAATTGTCGAGGGGAAATTGGAGACATATTCTGTGAGCTGTGTCGGACTGATACAGCCATTAGGTGACTGAATCCGGGAAAATACTTAACGGAAAAATTCTAGTACGAACAGAAAGTAAAATTTTTGTCCAGGTTGCTAACATCTTCTCCAGTTCCAGTAAAATTAATAAAGAAGATGTGATTATTAACACTTTCGAACTAGTCAAACAAATAGTTAGTTGTCACATATCCAAATCTGATTCGCAAAGTAAAAGATCAAGTTAACCAAGGATATTTTAAAAGTTATGGAAAAATCATGAGATCATTTGTCCGAAGAAGCGTTTCACATAGCCAAGGATTTTATGTTGAGTAAAGGCCACATATTCGCAATGGGAACGGCCAAACCGGAAAGACGAGAGGAAATTAAAGATAGAGTTATCGAAGAGTCAAATAGTCCGTAGGTAGTAGCGGTAGTTCTTATAAAGAAGCAAGATGGATGTATTACAATTGTGTAGACTAACACTACAATTTTGTTTAACGTTAAACTTTCAAAACCTAGACTTAATGGCATAAGTACAGCTACCCATTCCCTGAATTGACGATACTCTAACCACTTTGTTAGGATCCAAATTATTTTTCACATTGGATTTAAAAAGAGGATATTGGCAAGTGGCCAAGATAAGCAGAAAACTGCTTTTACCATCGGTAGCGGTTTGTATTAATTCAAAGTAATGCCTTTGGGTCTATGCAATGCCCCCGCCACTATTAATAGACAATAGAAATAGTTTATTTGTGTTCATACAAATTAAATTTGTTTACATACATCAATAACATAATTCAAAAACATTAAGGATATAAGTATTACATATGTCAAGATAATTAAAATATTTTAAATACATTAAAGATATAAATACAAAATACATATAATATGACAAACATACATTTACAGTTAAAATTTAAAATTCAAAAACTCCTCAATACTGTAGAAAGCATTTGAGATGAGCAGTTTTATTTCGGACTTAAAATTCTTCTCAGATAGTAGTTTTATTTTTTGTGGCAATTTGTTAAATAATTTGACTGCCATAAGTTCAGGGCGACTTTGGCTCTTGCTCAGTCTACAATAGTTGACTACTAGATCCTCTTTTCCCCTAGTGTTGTGGGTATGCATGTCTCCGTGCCTTGTAAAGGAATGTTTATTCTTTTCTACGTAAAGCAGACATTCGAGAATAAACTGAGATGGAAAAGTAAGTATTTTTAATTGCCTGAATGCTACCCTACAGTCCAGCCTCCAATGCAGACCACCCAGAATCCTAACTACCTTCCTTTGCAGTCCAAAGATTTTATCTGTCTGCGCTGCACATCCCCAAGCTAGTACTCCATAGGTCAACATAGAGTGAAATATGGCAAAATATATCATTCTCAATGTGGCATCTGATACACATCCACGCAGACCACGGATAACAAACACACTACCACGAAGTTTTTTGCTATTGTAGCTATATGCACATCCCACTTTAACTTTGAATCAAGATGCAGTCCCAGAAAACGCACATCATTCATGTTCTCATTCTCTCTATCATTGTGAAACTTGTGTCATGTCTTAAGAAGTATTACTTGAAAAACCTGCTTCGTATACCTGTGTCAGACGTGATGTTAATGGGTCAATCATCCGAAGATCACCTGAAAAACATTCAAGACTTTTTCAGGCCGTTTATAAACGCAAATTTGAAATTCAACCGAAATAAATGTTGCCTGTTTCAAAAGAAACTAAAATTCTTGGGACATATTGTTTCCGAGGAGGGAATTCAGGTAAACGAAAAAAAGATTCAAACCATACGGGATTGACCAATATTTATAGATAAACATGAACTTAAAAGTTTTTTAGCATTATGCTCACATTATCGACGGTTTGTTGGGAATTTTGTAAAAATTGCAGCTCCAATACATAGACTAACTGAAGGAAAATCTGCCTACAACTGGACTTCAGGATGTGGCCCTGCATTTAAAAGACTGAAATCAGCTTTATGTTCTAATCCAATTCTGGCTTTCCCTCAAAAACATGGGATATTTATTTTGGACACAGATGCAAGCAATGTGGGCACTGAAGTTGTTTTGTTGCAAGGCCAACAACCTCAAGAACATGTTATAGCGGTGTATTATTCAAACCTGAACCTAATTATTATGTCACAAGAAAATAATTACTTGCCATTGTATGAGCCCTTGACCTTTTCCACAAATATGTATATAGGCGAAAATTTATGATTAGAACGGACTATGCTGCATTAAAGTTGAAGAAGTCTTCAGTAGACATAGAGTTCTACTAGAACTTTATTCAGATCAAGGATGAAATTTTGACTTTTTTCGAATTTTCAGGAAGATTTGTGAAATCATGGGGATACCAGAACCTAGTAGAACATCTCTACATCCTTCGTCAGATGGCATGGTGGAACGATTTACCAGGACTATAGAAGAACATCTGTCCAAAATTGTTGCCAGAAATCAGCGCGACTGGTCCCCAACACCTAATCTTGTTTCTGCTGGCGGTCGTGCGAAAATTATCCTATATGAGGGTGGACCACCCTGTGTATAATATAAATTATACATATTAATACCTAAGCATTAGTAAGCATAACATAAATTTGGATTTTGCTTTTGCTGGTGACCCACCTCAGGGGTCACTGAATGTACTTGTAGTCTAGAGGGAGAATAAACTATGACACAAAAACGATGGTGTTTACTTCAACCTATTAAAGTTTCACTTGGCGGCCCTGTCTAGATTTAAGGAAATCATTGTAAGCCTAGATTTTAGGAAATCCCTGCAAAAAAATTGGGTAATGGCAAGATGAAAGAAGAGATAGTAATCAAGGAGGCTTCGAATTGAAATGTAAGAAGTGAGATATGCGATAGCCAAGGGCTAAGTTTAATTGAGCGGCTTCTCATAACTCTGGTAGCAGCAGCAATGAATTTTTGGTCCTATTAACGGTTACAAGAAAGCTTTAGGATATTTATCCGAAAGGAAATCAATAAAAACGAATTAAAAAGGCCAGAGAGAAATTGGAGTATCAAAAAGAGACTAATTTCTTTTTTAGGTTTAGGACAAAGAAGCGTTTTATAAAAAAACGAATTCTATTTGACAAGACGAAAGAAGAGATAGTAATCAACCAGGCTTCGAATAGAAACGCAAGGAGTTTTAAAATATTACGAATTCTATTTGACAAGGCTCAAAAGTAAAAATACATATGTATCTACATGTTAGGACAATGTGAGTAAGTTCAATTTAGTTATTACGTTTATATTGTTAGTTTTATGTTATTAGTAAAATGAGCCCAATAAACAAGTACTTAAATAGATAAACCATTTTTTCGTTCATATTAATGGGGGTTAAAATACAAGAAATTTTTAATTCTTTGCTAAATATTAGAATTTATCTAGCAAAATCAAGTTACGAGCGACGCAAAGTGTCGTCCTTTGACATACAACTAGCCGTTAAACCTTTTACTTGTCATGAATGACTCAGAAGACAATACTCTAATAGACTCTATAGAATTTTATGAATCTACGATCGATATCGCTAGTAAACCTGTCTTAATCGAATTTATTCTAAAAACGCGCCATTCAAATAGTGCAAAACTAAGGTTAAAATTAAATTATAATTCGGTAGATGCTTTACTAGGAAACATGAAAACACATCTCTTAACTAGAAAATCGGACTTTGCCCTTCAGGCACAGTTGTTTTCTACCAAACAAGGGAAAAAAGAATTGCTAACTTTGGAAAATAAATAGGAATTTATTTTCGTAAACTTAACTATTTCTCAGGCCAAGAATAAAGCCAATGCTTTTGAAGTCTTGACACCAATTAACGAAAAAACAGCAGTAAAAAAGTTTGCGAGAGGCTTTAGAGATCAAAGGTTTAGCACGATTATTGCTTCAAGAAATGTTGAAGCCTTGAAGGATGCCATTAGATCTGTACAAGATGAAGAAATTTCTTTTTAAAACATTGATCAAATTTTCAATATTTGTCACAGAGGAAGAGGTAATGTTAGACCTTTTTCTAAGAACTTGAATAAGGCAGAAAATTCGGGCAGATAAATTAATAAAAATTATCATAATAATAGGGGATTTTATAATCATTCCAATTCCAACAAAGTACTCGTAATCAAGTTAATTTTAACAAGTTCAGCATTTTTCTAGGCGACATAGAGGTTTATTCACTTGCGGTAATTTAAGAGCTTCTCGGGCTCTAGGTCACCAGATGTATTTTGCTGAACATAAGGAAACTGATAATCACGAATATAATAATTTGGAAAATAATCCACAAGAATCAGAAATTTTCGTCCCTAATGGCGAAATTGCTCAACTTCTGTTTCTGTTCTTGCAAATGACAAAAAGTTAAGATTTTCTGGTTGATACGAGAGCGACACTGAATGCAGTTCCAATATTTATCTTTAAGAAAGTCTTGTAATTTGTTTATATTTAAATCTTTGTATAAGAAATGTAATATTTAAACATTTTATGGTTTCAACACAACTTAAATTATTAGGAAAATACCTTAACTGCTTTAAATAACCAAAATAAGATTATTTTAGATCTACATGCAAACAATGATTACACTTTAGTCATACCTCCTAGGAGTGAAGTTATTAGAAATGTTCCTATAGGTTTGAAAGATGAGTGCGTGATTATGCCGAACGAATTATGCCACAGAATGTTTGTAGCGAGTGTGATGGCGCATCTAATAGAAGGCAAAGTACTACTAAATATGCAGGAAAGTGAGGTGCCTTTAAGACATTTTTTACCTCAAGCTGAAATCTTAAGTGACTTCCATTTTCCATTTTAATTCTCAAGAAAACTCTGCTACAAGAGTAAAAGAACTCTTTAATATTCTTAAACTAAATCACTTAAATAAAAAAGAGCAATTCTATAGAAAAAAATTGTGCAAAATTTTCAGATATTCTTCATTTACCTGGGGATAAATTGACCGCTACTAATCTGTATAAATACTAGTTGATATTTGAGACTCCCTCACAGGAGCTATGTATTTTCACATTTAGATTTAAGTCAAGGATATTATCAAGTAGAATTAGACAAAAAATTATCAATTCATATAAAATTTTTCGGAAATAGCTATACCCTTAATAAATTATGAAGAAAATATGCTAGATATCTTTTAATTATTGTATCAAATTTCAAGTTAATTGTTGGGGAATAATGAAGCATGAAACCTGTGATGTAATTCTATTTATATACTATTTTTGAGTGTCATATTAATACCGCGAATTCCATATTCTTCTCTTCGTCATATCAGTTCATATGTATTTACTGCGATTTTAAATACCTCAAAATTTATATTTTTCTACGTTTCTAACCTGTCATGAATGTACTGGATTTTGGTTTTTTATCCTCTAAAGGTAGGTTCATGGATTTTCCTTTATCTTTTCCGTAATTTTGGTAATAACTTTTTCTATAATAATAATAGTAATAATAATACTAATGAAAATTATGGCTTACTGTTTTCCAGTTCAGATTATTTTTAGTTGCATATAAATTGTAAGTAAAAAACTTTAAATTTGCTTATTTTACATCACGTTGCTGGCACAAACGCTAGCAAATAAATTCATATGTGGCAACTAAAAATGAATTCCTAAAATCCTCGAAAAAATAAACAGGTTGAAATAAATTATCAAATTGTCATTTTAAAAACATCAAATTTTAGTTTTTAGTGACAATAAGATAAAGTTAAACGAACTTTATATATGCATTTAGTTATGCATTAAAAAAAAAGTTCGTGAACATTCTTATTTAGAACTTAAGGTTTAACTTTTCCTTATTAGAAAAGTTACAGGAAAAGCAAAATATAAAGAAAAAGTCTTGAACTCACCTCTATTTTGACATGATTCTGAATACTATGATGGATACTGTATGGTAATTAAAGCGGCATAACTGGTCGCTCTACTCATGGCTTCAAGTATGCCATGAAAGGTTTTGCTTTAGTTCCATTATACCCAGGGAAGAATATTGATATTTTGCCTATGTGTCGGTTTCTTATCTACTTAAAGGTTAACATCAACCGCCAGAACTTAAAATTTCTGTCCTCAAGACATTAGGCGTAACATAAAAGCTCTCTTAAGCGAAGACGTCATAAATTACTAACAGATGATACGTAATAAGTGACACATAATATAACGCCTAACGCATTCATAAAGATTAGTAACGTCCCAAAAAGCATACCTAATAATAAACCACATGTAACTAAATTGCACAATGAAAAAATATAAATAGCCTGCGGTATGGCAAGATAATTGAAATGTATACATTTGTATTTACTTACTTTCAATATTCGTTCGTATTTCTTTTGACCTGGTCCCCATTCAGCTTTTGCTAGATGGAGATTTCCTAGTAAAGACCAAGCATCTGGGTGTTCGGAATTTATTCCTAGGGCTTCTTTGAACCAATTTGATGCCTCATAAATATGACCTTTGTCTCGTGCCATGCAACCCAGTCTAAAATGTATTCATTTATTAGTTATAAACCAAATTTATTAAGTTGGGAAACAAAATGTGTCTCGATAAGAGGAAAAAGAATCTTACTACTCGTCTTTTAACTATGGGTATGATCAAAGAGGATTACCTTATTAAAACTAAAATTCACAAATAAAACACTAATCAGAACAGTTTAGGATATTAATTTGTTAATGATTTGCTCTGCGTTTTCGGGCATTCTTAGGAGAATAAATTAACTTTCCCTGTTAAAAATTTTCACTTAATTTATTTTACAATTGTTTCGCCAACACTGTGGCTTCAACAGATGTTAGATCATTTTTAAGATCTAGTGAAAGTAGATATCATATGAAGGCACACAAACATGAAATTAATTTTTAGTAAGCCGATTTTTCAATATCTCAATAAGTATTCTCGCGCCACAGAAATCTGGCAACATAGTGAGTGTGAAGTTAGAAGCTTTAATGCTTTGGCAACGGAGGAAATCAAAAACGACATTTCCAAAACTGTTGTTAGGATCATTTAAGCTCCAGAACTTATATATTTATTCCAAATTCTTTGAGTTTCCTATTTGAAGTATTTTTGTTTTATAAAATATTTAATTGGGATATAAAAATCAAAACTGAAAATTATTTTATGCCTTTGTTTAAAGTGTTTGCAGTTTTCGCATTATACATATATTTTAAGGTAGAGCTTCCTCAATGTGATATTAAATATCTTTAAGTAAGGTTTCACAAAACTATTATATAAATAATAAGACCCTTGATCGCCGGTTACGAAGCTTGTATTTAAATGCAGTAAACGGAAATCTATTCCTATTGCACAATATTTCAAAGTTCATGAATTTTTTTTAGTTTTCTTTAAAAAAATTATTAAGAAATGACTGTTAAAAAGTAGATTAAAAATTATCCTTAAAGTTATAATAAACTTGCAACAAATGAACAATACACCAGCAAAAAAAAAACAGAAATAAATCGCTATTAAATTTAAAAAAGTTTTAAGTATGAATTTCTTATATCTGTATTTGTATAAGAACAAACTCGTGTTAAAATTGGCTTGAAACCAGAAAAACACACAATAAATCACAACGAAATTAAAAAAAATTAGTTTGGGTTTTTGAAATACATAATTTAATATTTCCGATTTTTTTTTGAGAGTCAATGACACCAAAAGTATTAATCATAATCAAATTAAAATATTAAAAATCTTTATTTGACATTACATCATTACACTCAAGGTTAGCTTATTAATACTATTGATGCAAGCATTGTATAATCAGATTTTTATATATATATATATATATATATATATATATATATATATATATATATATATATATATATATATATATATATTATATATATATATATATATATATATATATATATATATATATATATATATATATATATATATATATATATATATATATATATATATATATATATATATATATATATATATATATATATATATATATATATATATATATATATATACAGGGTGTTTGGTACATCGATAGAAAGTTTTAAAGGGGTGAAAGAGGAGGTCATTTGGAGTCATTTGGACCAAATATGTCTATATACAAAGTCGTACCGATTTCGAGATATAGGCCTTTTTTGATATTTTTATTTATTAAGGTAATTTCGGCAAATAAAAAATATTTTTGACCCTGTCAATGATTTTATTTGTTGCAACAAATTTTTTTCACACGGTTTAATATGTATTTATTAAAAAAAAAATATGAACACGTTTTTTGAAGTCCCCAAAAAAACAGCACAGTCCAATGAAAATGATTTTATGCAATGCACTGGAATTAAGTATCATCTTTGAATGCCATTTTCTCGCAAACTGCTCAATAAAAAAAATTTCAAATATGCCTATAAATTACGCAATTTTATACCCTCTTCGGAGATACTATCAGGTTATGATCAATAATTATAATTATCACTACAAATTTAACGGTTACACTTAATTTAAGTAGAATAATTTACAGATTTACTATCCGATTTTATAATTATGTATTTTCTTAAATATTGAAGACACAACTTGGAAAGTTTAATTATTTTTGATTTTGCAATTATGTAATGAAGTACTAGAATGATAAAATAATGTACTTAGAGAAATCATTTAATTTTCATCATTAAAAATGGTTGACCATAAACGTATCGTTTTTATTTTAATACCTTGGAATTAAAGGAATTTAAACATTAAAAAATATCATGTCAACAAAATATCCGTCGCTTGGCCTAAATAATAATTCAATAAATACCTAAATCCACTATCGCTATTTTGATGGTTTTTATCAATTCTTTAGAAGATACAATAATTATTACTTTAACAATGCACTATCGGATTTCAGTTTTTAGTCGAATGGGTCCTGGCATATTTTTAGGCCAGTAGTGCGTTTAGCATTGGGCTTGCAATATTTGCCTTGAATACCTTGTGGTCTAATAGTTCGCTTTGATTTCATAGTTTTTCAAGTTACAATAATTACAATTTCTAAAGATGGCTGCTTTTTCTAATAGCGAATATGCAGACATTTTGTTTATGTATGGAAGAGCCGATGGCAATGCAGCGGCTGCTCAACGATTATATCGTGATCGATTCCCCGCTAGACGTGTTCCTAATGTGCAAGTTTTTATTAATACCTATCGACGAATTAGTGAAACCGGTAACATTCATCACATAGTAGAACGTGGGCATGTTGAAAGATATCATCCTGATATCATAATATCCGTTCCACTATACCCCCGTTCAGGGCCTTGAAGAAGGCGATCCTGTACGACGAATGGCTTTTAGTCGATTTTTATTGAACGCTGATATGGAGGATGGGCTTTTCTTGAAAAGTATTCTGTGGTCAGACGAATCAAAATTTACTCGTGAAGGTATTACAAACTTTCATAACCTTCACTACTGGACTGATGCGGACGAGAACCCGCATATGAAAAAACAAGTTTCTTTCCAACACAAATTTAGTGTAAATGTATGGGCAGCTGTCATTGGTCGAACTTTTATTGGTCCTTATTATCTTCCAGATAATCTAAATGGAGACAACTATTTGGAATTTTTACGCATCGAGTTGCCCAATATCTTGGATGATGTGCCTCTGAATGTACGGGACAGGATAATATTCCAAAACGACGGATGTCCAGCTCATTTTCGATTAACAGTAAGGCAGTTTCTCGATCAAACGTTTCCTAATCGGTGGATAGGAAGAAATGGACCAATTCTGTGGCCTGCAAGGTCCCCAGACTTAACACCTCTGGACTTTCATGTGTGGGGACGCATGAAAGAACTTGTTTACGAGGTCGAAATAATCAACCGCGAGCAGCTTATTCAACGAATAAATGAATCAGCTGAAAGATTAAGGGTAGAGTTGCGATACGCTGTCACTACCACCGAAATAAGAAAGAGAGCTCGAAAGTGTATTCGGAATCAGGGTTGGCATTTTGAAAATGAATAATAATAACAACATATTCGAAGTTTCTCTTTATGATTTAATTTTAGATGTGAAATTAGATAGTAAATCTGACAATTGTTTTACCTAAATAATTGTAATTGTTTCCATTTTTTTCAACAAATTATTCCAAATAGTGATAATCGATCATAACCTGATATATCCCTGAGAAGGGTATAACATAAGGTAGTTTTTAAGCATATTTGAGATTTTTTTTATTGGGTGATTTCCGATAAAATGGCGTTTTAAGTTGAGCCTTAGTTCCACTGTATAGCATAAAATCATTTTCATTGGCGTGCGGTGTTTTTTTGTGGTTTTCAAAGAAGTTGTTGTTATTTTTTTTAGCTGATATACATATTAAATATTATAAAAAAAAATAGTTGCAAAAAATAAAATCAGTGACAGGGACAAAAATATTTTTTATTTGCCGAAATTACCTTAATAAATGGAAATACTAGAAAAGGCCTATATCTCGAAATCGGTACGACTTTGTATATAGACATATTTGGTCCAAATGACTCCAAATGACCTCCTCTTTCACCCCTTTAAAACTTTCTATCGATGTACCAAACACCCTGTACATATAGATATACATATATATATATATATATATATATATATATATATATATATATATATATATATATATATATATATATATATATATATATATATATATATATATATATATATATATATATATATATATATATATATATATATATATATATATATATATATATATATATATATATATATATATATATATATATATATATATATATATATATATATATATATATATATATATATATATATATATATATATATATATATATATATATATTATATATATATATATATATATATATATATATATATATATATATATATATATATATATATATATATATATATATATATATATATATATATATATATATATATATATATATATATATATATATATATATATATATATATATATATATATATATATATATATATATATATATATATATATATATATATATATATATATATATATATATATATATATATATATATATATATATATATATATATATATATATATATATATATATATATATATATATATATATATATATATATATATATATATATATATATATATATATATATATATATATATATATATATATATATATATATATATATATATATATATATATATATATATATATATATATATATATATATATATATATATATATATATATATATATATATATATATATATATATATATATATATATATATATATATATATATATATATATATATATATATATATATATATATATATATATATATATATATATATATATATATATATATATATATATATATATATATATATATATATATATATATATATATATATATATATATATATATATATATATATATATATATATATATATATATATATATATATATATATATATATATATATATATATATATATATATATATATATATATATATATATATATATATACAGGGTGTTTCCTAATTGAGTGACAATATTTAAGGAGGTGATTTTTGGGTCCATTTTAAGAAGAAAACTTCATATAAACATATTTCCTAAACGGTGTAAATTTTGAGATACAGGGTGTTAAACTTTCAATAATTTCATAATTTTTCGATATCTCGAATACCACTCTAGATATTGTAATGAAATTTGGTATAGAGGTACTATGCATCTAGTGGAATTTTTTGATGTAGAACTTTTTTTTATTTCCACCAGTGGCGTCCGTACGGAATCCGACCTGCATATTTTCCCAGACATTGGGGATATATATATATATATATATATATATATATATATATATATACATACAGGGTGTTTCTTAATTGAGTGTCAATATTTAAGGAGGTGATTTTTTGGGTCCATTTTAAGAAGAAAACTTCATATAAACATATGTCTTAAACGGTGTAAATTTTGAGATACAGGGTGTTAAACTTTCAATAATTTCATAATTTTTCAATAATATCTCGAATACCACTCTAGATATTGTAATGAAATTTGGTATAGAGGTACTATGCATCTAGTAGAATTTTTTGATGTAGAACATTTTTTTAATTTCGACCAGTGGCGTCCGTACGGAATCCGACCTGCATATTTTCCCAGACATTGATGGTACGCCACTGATTTTTTTTTAAATAAAAATTATTTTTGAAATTCCCATTAATTTTTGAGCAAGTTTGATCTCTTGGTAATTTTGAGTTGAACGCACGGTTTTCGTTTTGACTTGACTGAAGTTCAAGAAATCAAATTTGCTTATGAATAACTAATACCCAAAGATTTCAAAATTATTATTTGAACTTATAATTTTTTAACACGAAACTATAAAATACTATTAGTTCATCAATAAAGAAAGATTACTAATAATAATTATTATTGTAGTAGGCTTTGGCTGTCAGAATTAATACTTCTCTTGTAATTTAATTTGACAGTTCAGCTTTCAGTTTGGTTTAATTAATTTTGTGTTCTAAATATCTGATATATCTGAGAAAAGAAATGGTTGAGTTTACCAATGAAGAGTTGGCAGACATGCATTACATGTATGGTTTGGCTGATGGCTGTTCACCGGAAGCTAGGCGATTATATCAATAGCGCTTTCCTGGTAGAGTCATACCAGATAGGCGAATATTTGCAAATGTGCATAGAAGGTTGACTGAAACAGGTACATTCAAGCTAAATAATCAATTAAAAGGGGCCCATCGGACTGTAAGAACTCCAGAAATTGAAGAGGCAGTATTAAATTCCATAGATGAAAATCCTGACCTGAGTACTAGGAAAATTGGAATTAACCTAAATATTTCGCACATCCTAGTTTGGAGAATTCTACATGATTTTTTTTATACCCATCACATTCAACGAGTCAAGCCTTACTTCCCCGAGATCTTCCTTTCCGAGTTAAATTTTCTGAATGGTTTTTGGAAAAAATTGCGCGTAATCCCTTATTTGATCGCGAAATAATGTTCACAGATGAAGCGAACTTCTCCAGGAACGCTATCAGAAACTTCCATAATAATCATATCTGGGCCGATGAGAACCCCCATGCCATTGTAGAACATCATCATCAAGAGCAATTCTCTGTAAATGTTTGGGCTGGCATTATCGAAAATCACCTAATTGGACCTTTTTTCCTCCCAGAAAGACTAAATGGCCATAATTATCGCCGGTTTCTTGAGAACGATTTGCCGATATTGTTAGAAGATATACCAATTCTGATTAGAAACAGAATGTGGTTCATGCACAATGGAGCGCCCGCTCACTTTAGTATTGAAGCCAGAGAATATTTGAACCGCACATTTAACAACAGATGGGTAGGTCGTGGCGGACCCTAACCATGGCCCCCTAGGTCCCCAGACCTAAATAGTTTGGATTTTTTTCTATGGGGATATCTTAAATCTTTAGTTTACCGCACCCCAGTAAACACTGTAGAGGAGCTGAAGGATCGTATAAGAGATTCTTGCGATATTATCAGAAACACTGAGGGTATCCTTCAAAGAGTTCGCGACAACATGAGGAAAAGGGCTGAAGCATGTATTCTCCTAGGTGGTGGGCATTTTCAACAACTTATCTAATTTTTTTCTTCTATTTTGTTTCACAAAGTGTGCTGTCAATTTGTTAAAACCTAATTATTTTTGTTGAAATTATTAATTATGTACCTAGTTGTATTAGTATAGTTTTGTAAATAACTTGTTATTGTTGAAGAATGTCATATTATTTTAATAAAATTTATAAAAAGTATTTATGAAGGAAGAGACTTCTGAAAAACATTGACATGGTGGTCCTAGATTGGTGGCTGAAGACTACATACTATTATCTACAAATATCTCTCACTAAGATAAAGCGATTTCTGATTTTAATAAGAATGGACATAGTAATTACTTTCACGCCACTGATTTTTCTAAAATAAAGCATTTTTATTGATTCATTTGTTGGTTTTTGAAAACTTTTAGTATTTATTGTCGACAAAATTTGATTTCTCGAGTTTAATACAATAATATTCCTCTGCATGCATGGTGATATCCGTCTTATGACCAGGATTGTTTGAACCATGCAGAGAAACGGTTTTTATTTTTTAAAACGAAAACCGTGCGTCCAACACAAAATTAACAAGGGATCAAACTTGCTTAAAAATGAATGGGAATTTCAAAAATAATTTTTATTTAAAAAAAAATCAGTGGCGTACCATCAATATCTGGGAAAATATGCAGGTCGGATTCCATACGGACACCACTGGTGGTAATAGAAAAAAATGTTCTACATCAAAAAATTCGACTAGATGCATAGTACCTCTATACCAAATTTCATTACAATATCTAGAGTGGTATTCGAGATATTATTGAAAAATTATGAAATTATTGAAAGTTTAACACCCTGTATCTGTATCTATATATATATATATATATATATATATATATATATATATATATATATATATATATATATATATATATATATATATATATATATATATATATATATATATATATATATATATATATATATATATATATATATATATATATATATATATATATATATATATATATATATATATATATATATATATATATATATATATATATATATATATTTTAAAGTTAGAACACAAGTGCTTAGTAAGAAAAATAAATACCTCTTTTTGAGAAAATATTTTACAAACTTTATTTTATTTCTTAATAAATATAAATTGAAGATTCTTAATTGGTTTGTTGATTTACTTAAAATGTTTTGAATTCACGGTTTATATATTTTTTACACTATTTAATTTATGTTTATTTTTTTTATGTTTCTTAATCTAATTAGAATCAAAAACCCAACCCAAATAAGATGTACCGGATGAGTCAACGATTGGGAAAAGTAAATTTACGTCGGACAGGTAAAATCTGGAAACAAACTGTTTATGCTGTGGGATATATATGTAAGTCGTGCTCATTTTAAAAATATTTTAAATTATACGGGGTGCGTCAAAAAAGTAGGGCAACTAAAAGTTGTATTTTTTTAAATGGGACATCCTATATTTGACTTGACTTTTAAATTCTACATAAAATTCTAACACTTTTTTGTATAACATGGTATATGGCTAAAATTGATACTTTCTTAAATGTTTGGCTTTAAACGAAAAAAAAAAAAATATAAATTTGATGCACATCTGTGATTAGCAATATAACGCTTAGTTGTGCCACTAAAAATAAAATATTCTGCTTCTGCACAAAATAGGCATGGAATAAAGGACTGCTTTCGTAATATTGAAGATTTTACATACAGGATGTCCAAATTTAAACGCTCAACTTTAACATATTTAAACCAATTTATTTCATTGGATCCATATTATAGGTCCGTATTTTTTTAATGAACCACTTAATGGACAAAGATATTTAGATTTTTTGAACGTTGAGCTGCCTATTCTTCTCAGACCACTCAGCATAGAAGAAAGAAGAGATATGTGGCTGCAGCAAGACAGTGCACCTGCTCATTACCATCGGGACGTTCGTGAATTTTTGGACGCTAATTTTAATCAAAAATGGATTGGTCGTAGCGGTTTTATCGAATGGCCACCCAGATATTGCGATATAGCTCTATTAGATTTTTTCTTGTGTGGTTATATTAAAGATCGTGTTTACACCCAACCACCTACAGCAAGGGAGAACATGCAGGAACGAATCAGGGATGTATGCGCCACTATATCACCAGACATGTTAGTTAAAACTAGGCAAAATATTATCAAAAGGTTCAACATGTGTACAACATGCTTTATGCTTTGAAATGTAAGATACATTCCAAAAACATAATATTGTCTAAAAAGTCCAGAAATGGCCCTACTCGCCTTATCATTGGGTTACAAAACTTAACACGGATTTTAAAATCTTCAGTGTGTAACTCTTGGTTTAATGTAATATGAAATGGATGATATTTATATTTTCTTGTAGTATTGCTTAGAGTAGATTCTCATGTTAAAATCTTAAGATTATTAGATCATTTTTTTGTAACAATTTTATTAACAAATTATTATATTATCTAAATTTTTATTGGATTAATTTTAGATAATAAACTATTGTATTCATATTAAATACTTTTGTTTTAATGACAGCTACTATGGCTACTTTGATTGAGTTGGTAATTTTCTAAATTACGCAAAAAAGGGAATCTTAAAATATTTCGAAAACTATAGAAGATAGATATATAATATATGTAATAAAAGTTGTAGATTTTTTTATGCTTAAAAAGAATAAATAAAAATATACAGGGGGTTCCATTTAAAAAAACTGAAATAAATTGGTTTAAATATGTTAAAGTTGAGCGTTTAAATTTGGACATCCTGTATGTAAAATCTTCAATATTACGAAAGCAGTCCTTTATTCCATGCCTATTTTGTGCAGAAGCAGAATATTTTATTTTTAGTGGCACAACTAGGCGTTATATTGCTATATAGATGTGCATCAAATTTATATTTTTTTTCGTTTAAAGCCAAATATTTAAGAAACTATCAATTTTAGCCATATAACATGTTATATAAAAAAGTGTTAGAATTTTATGTAGAATATAAAAATAAAGTCAAATATAATCAATAAATCATTTAAAAAAATACAACTTTTAGTAGCCCTTCTTTTTTGGCGCACCCCGTATAATTCAAAATATTTTTAGAATGAGCGCGATTTACATATGTGTTTCATAGCGTAGCATAAACAGTTTGTTTCCAAATTGTACCTGTTCGACGTAAATTTACTTTTTTCAATTGTTGACTCACCCGGTACTATTTAGATTGAAATTATTATAGCTAACAGGAATTATGTTGTTGTTAATTCTAGTATAAGTGTAATAATGATTAACTCTTCTGTCCAAAAATTTCAAAACTATATACAAAGTTTTTATGTTGTATATTTCATTTGTAACTGGTAATTCTGATGGATATAATCTATTTTTATTATAAATTATTTTTATTTGAAAGATAGGTAATGTGAGATAACCGTTTCAAAAATTGATCAATAATTATTCGAAGATATTTGGATTGAGTGACTTCTTTTATTAGATCATTATAGCGTCATTTATGTCTATAGCCTATTCAAATTCAAGATAGACCGCATGTAAAAAAGTTACTATGTGGGCAATATGCCCTTAAAAAAAGGTGGCTGATTATATGTTATTAATAAATTTTTAAAGGAGTATTGCACGCAGATGCAGTCTATCTTGAATTTTAATAGATTTTAGAAACAGAAGACTATTGATACAGACAAAGTATAAAATGGGATCAAGAAGAGTGCCCTAAGGTACTGCCAGCTTTGTTACTTAATGTATTGCTGATTTTTGGTGCTTGATATCTATCTTTGAGATAGCTCTGAAATAATTTTCATACCATTCCCAACTTCACAATGCAATAGGACATTAAGAAGCTTATCATGAGAAACCATGACAAACACCTTGGCTTGGTCACCAAATAATATCCGGACATCTAATACTATTAAGTGGCTAGTAATTTATAAGAACCTTTAAACACGTGTTTACTGTTGTCCAAATTTGTTTTGGCTGACACCCCAAAGAATAATTATTTTTAATTTTGAAGCGTCCATAGCGTTATTATTTTCATTTTTTTATCCTGCTCCATGGTGTATATGATTTGATTTTATTCTTGCTAGCCCTATTTGTAGGTACTCATTTCCTTAACCATACTAACAAATATTTTTAGACAGAATGTCTATGTTTGACCAAACTTTCTATAATTTTGAAAATCATCCCAATGATTTAAAATACCCCATAAATCCCACACATAACTTGCATGTTTACTTACCTAAGATAGCAGTCAACATAATTTGGATGTTCCTTCAGAATATCTTTGTAAAGTTTCTCTGATTTATCAAATAGACACAAGGCCTCATTAAGTCTAGCCAGATTATAAGTTATAGTAACAGAGATTATATTATAATATTGTGGATCATGTTGGGCTTCAGACTTTGCACGTTCTAAGGCTTCTTCTAATGTTTTCTTAGCTTCTTCTAAGTTACCTGTTCTACAAAAAACATTTAACTGTAACCATCAAATTATTCTTACATTCAGTCTGTTAAGAAAAAGCCCTATAATATCTGAAACAATATTCATATTGATATAATTAGATATCAACATATGGGAATTCTATTTAAGTATTGAAAAACAAGACCGACAAAAAGTTGGTGCATCGGCAAACTATAGAAGTTAGTTGTATTAAAAGTTCAAAAGCATAATAAGGCTTAGGTGTTGTGGCTCTAATGACCTCATGACCTACAGAAATGCAGAAATAATAATAGTAATATTTGAAAAAATATCATAGTAGTATTAACAGTAAGAATAATTTTCAGCTCTACTTAGATTCTTAATACAGCGAGGCAGTAGTCAAAAATGTATATAACATTATTTCCATAAAGACCTAGTAATCGAATTTACATTACCAGTTTGAAGAAGCTAAGATTCCAATACGAAAATTATTAGTTTTACTTACCTGTAATGCAGGGCCGCAACGTTATTTAATATTTCAGTGGGTATTTCTGCCTGTACATCTTTCTTCAAAATATTTATTGCCGTTCCATATGCATTTAATGATCCCTGTAAATCCGACTGTTCTAATATCTGTGCCAATTCAATCCACGCCTCTATATCATCAGGAAATTGTTCTGTAACTTTTTTTAAATGGTTTTTTGCAATATCTCGTTTTGACTGAGATGTTGAATTTGCATACAATGATCCCAAAATTTTCATGGTTTCATAATTTCCAGGCTGGGCTTTTAACACCTTTTCAAAACATTGTGCAGCATTTTCAGTATCCCCTCTATAAATATACATTTGCCCCAAACCAAAATGGGGTAATACAAAAGCAACTGGTGCGAATTGTGTGGCTTGGTAGTAATACTGGAAAGCCTGATCATAATCACCCTGAACATGAAAAGCTCTTGCAAGTTGATAACAACTTTCAGCTCTCATGGCTTCATTTTCTGTGTTATGAAACGCATGCAAAGCAAGATGTTGAACTTTACTATAATCCTTTTTGAAGAAAAAATGATTTGCCAGATGATTTAAAACCATAGGATTCGACGAATCTATGGTATAAGCTTTAGATAACATTTGTACTCCATTTCGTATTGACTCTGGTTGTTGCTTATTTAACTTTAAAATAGCCAAGCCTACTAAAGCACCTACACATTTAGGATCCAATTCTAAAGCCCTCTCAAATGCTAAACGTGCTTTATCTTGATTATTCAATTTCATAAAACAATGGCCCATACCTAAAAACGAATTTAAGTCTTACTTTGGCGTGGGCGTTATAAAAAATAGATTTCATCATAATGTAATTTATACTGATTATCATATTTTCATTACACTTTTTATTTTAAGTGATTTGTGCTGGTGGTATGTCAAAATACAAAATCGTCAAATCAGCCAATTTATGAAAACATGTATATGCTATAAATAAATGTTGCCATCACTAAAAAAGTTAAGTACATAGCAGGTTTTCTGACTTCGTAGTGAAAAATAATAGAAAATATGTCTGAATACTTTAGTTCACTGAAACAAATAGCTGGGCAAGTGCACAAAAAACACAGTCTTTGGAAAAATAGGAAATGTTACCAAAAATGGTTCAAAATATATCAAAATGATACAGGACAAAGAAAGTAACTTATTATATAATTATTTCAATATTCAAAATTTGCTAATTCTATTTTGACCTATTTTTTCTGACCACTCTTTTGTATAATAGATTATTTTATTGAAACAAGAGTATAAAAAGTGTTGTATAAAGATTGTCTCTGCTTATTATACAGAGTGTTATATACAATCCCAAGTTTTTAATTAGATTATTTAGTCCCACCCAGTGTTTCTCTCCCAATTTTTTCGTTATTTTTCTATCTAAATGGAAAAAATTATTTTTTTGAAATAAAAATTTTGAAGTTCTTTTATTAAGACTGAGAAAAAGGGTAAAGAACAATTATAACTAGAATACAAGTTTTTCATTTGTGTGCATATATATATATATATATATATATATATATATATATATATATATATATATATATATATATATATATATATAAAAGAGAAACAGAAATTTCAATTTCTGTGCGGTTCTTGGTCGTAAAAAGTTATATAAAACGAAACCAGTAACGGTAAGGATTACTCCTTCACCATTTTGTCGAGAATCGACCAAAACATGACGCTATGTTTGTTTCCAGGGCCAAGGTGCCAATCTGCTACCGTGGTATCTGCCCCGGCAAGGCTCATCAGGCAGTTTCCTTGGGGGGTATCGTAATACCGATACAAAATGGTGAAGGAGTAATCCTTACCGTTACTGGTTTCGTTTTATATATATATATATATATATATATATATATATATATATGTGTGTGTGTGTGTAGTATGGTGATCTAAATAGTTAGTTAGTTATAAGGTCTTTATTTTCCATAATTAGAACACACATCAAAAATATAACACAACTTGTGGAAAAAGGCCGAAGATCAGGTGAGCCTCCCTAAGAAAGATGTCTGTTTTTCATCTTAAACATAGGATATAGAGTAACAAAATAATTTTTATGGTATGATTAAAATTAGCCATTTATGATTCATTCTTTTGTAATAATATAGGGAAAACAAAAAGTAGAAATAAAATATTTACATTGGGCATTATATTAAGTGGGGTTTTATTTCTGAGTATGTTGGGAATGATGGTGGTCATGCATTTGACATGTTCCTGGAGGTTTTGACAAATGGAATCGAGCGTTTCTTTCCAATAAAGAAGTTTAACATTAAACCAAACCGATGCACAGTGCAATGGTTCGATGCCACTGTGAGGCAAATGAGAGAAACTGTAAGGCTTTTAACTGAAATGCAACAAAACGGACCATCTAATTTTTTAAAAGACTACCTAAAAGCATACAAAAAGGAATATAAAACCTGCATATATCAAAAAAAGAAAGCAGCATACTCTCAATATATAATGAGCTCTTCTAATATTGTCAGATCCTCTTGGAGGGTTGTGCATGACATCAGGGGTAGTGTTATATTGGATTCAGGGGAGGGGCCACTATCAGCACAGGATTTAAATAACTTTTTTGCTTCGATTGCTAATACCATATTGAGGGACTTGCAGCAGCCAATAAGAAGGTACACTGACTACATGACAGATGTGGGCAATTATCCTGCATTTGAATTCAGGGAAGTAAGTTATATTCAAGTAAGAGAGGTAATTGATTCTCTTAAAAATAAGCCTAGTAGGGACATTTACAATATGAATGTTTTATTACTTAAAAAAATAAAAAACTTGATAATTATTCCATTGACAAAGCTTATTAATGCTTGTATCAGTGTAGGTTGTTTCCCTTCATGTTTGAAAAGGGCTAGGGTTGTCCCTGTGTTCAAAAAGGGTGACAAAAGCGACATGGGAAACTATCGACCGATATCTCTTGTCCCAGTTCTCTCAAAGATTTTTGAAAGATTGTTAAAGGATCAACTTTACCATTACTTTCATACTTATGATCCCTTCTCCAGCAGTCAGTTTGGTTTCAGGGCAAATAGATCAACATCTCTGGCGGTCCTGGACCTCATGGAATACATAGCAGGTGCTTTCGAGAGGGGTGAGTATGTTAGCACAACATATTGTGACCTCTCGAAGGCCTTTGACTGTGTTTCTCATGACTTTCTATTGGATAAACTTAAGTATTATGGAGTGGGGGGCTGTCTCACTGATCGGCAACTACCTAGAGGGCAGGAAGCAAATCACTGCATATAGAGGTCAGCATTCCTCAGAGGCAACGGTTCATTATGGGGTACCGCAGGGCTCTGTTTTAGGGCCACTGCTTTTTCTTATATACATTAATGACATAGGCAACTCAGTTCCTCTCTCTAAGTTAACACTTTTTGCGGATGATACCTCTATCTCTGAGTGTGATGTATCAATTGACATGCTGAATGAAAGAACGAACGATAATGTAAGTGAGTTGAGAGACTGGTTCTTCGCCAACAGGCTTGCATTGAATGAGGCAAAAACTGAAAGGTTTACCTTTGGGCTAAGACAGGTGGATAAAGAGAATACAGAGGAGATAAAATTTTTGGGGATATACTTGGACCCATCTTTGAGGTTTGACAGACATGTTCGGCGCATGGCTGAGCGTCTTTCAAAAAGCATATTTCTTTTAAAAAACCTAAAATCTGTTTTGCTTCAACATTGTCTCCTTCAGGCATTTCATGGAGTCTTCCAATCCATTGCTTGCTATGGGATATTGGCCTGGGGATACTCCGCTCATGCGAGCAGGGTCTTTGGTCTTCAGAGAGGGGCTGTCAGAGTGTTAGCCGGACTTCCTCATAGAGCTGACACTAAATCCACATTTAAACTGCTTAAAATTAAGACCATACCTTAACGATATATATATGAATGTATTCTTTTTGCATACAACAATAGAACCCGCTATGACCTTAATTATGACCATCATGATTATAATACAGGCAGGGTAATTTCATAAGACTTGAATACCATCGGTCGGAAAGATCAAGGATTTCCACAAATTACTACAGCCCAAAATGTTTTAACAAACTACCACTAGAAATAAAAGACTTACCAGTGAACCAATTTAAAACTAAGATTAAGCTGATTCTTATAAATAATGTTTTCTTCAGTATGCAAGAGCTCATGGATTCTATTTTATTAACTAACACCAAGAAGCACACTGAATGTATTTTCCTGCCTAATAAGCTCAGTGTATTCTGAATATTGTTATGGCCTATACCATATGATTTGGCTAGTTTTTTATTAGTAGATTTTAACTGAGTATTTTTGTATTGTATATGTATTTTTAGTATATTTTTAGACCATTTTATTGTTTCCTGTTAACTTTAAGTGTTCTTTAAATGTCCTGTAATTGTATATTTTTTAATCATGTTTTAATTACTTATTATATATTATTGACGACGAAAAGTTTATACTGTAAATGATTTCCGTAATAAATGAATTGAATTGAATTGAATTGTTATGTGATTCAGATTCGAACCAGAATCCTAAGTATGTGAAGTCAAATTTCTTTGTATAGCTAGATTATACTTATTTTGCTCTATAAAACAACATATCCAAAAATTAGAAACCGCCAATATGTAGAAAAATCCTAAGACTAGCTTACATGTCTATTAATATATTAACTTGTTTATGAATATCTCCTTTTTTAATCATGTATCTGTATTACATAATAATATTTACACAAAAAAAAGTAAATACTTTGAAGCACTAGCTAAAATTAAAAGCCTTCTTACCTTTTAGTGAATTTAAACACTTCATTAAAAAATTCATATCTTCTAATGCTAAGGAGATCACAAAAAATTACAAAATTGTCGTGAGAGAAAAAATCAAAGTGGGGCAAATTTAAATTTTGCAGGATACTATATACAACATATTACAACAAAAAAAAATATATATATATATATATATATATATATATATATATATATATATATATATATATATATATATATATATAAATATATATAAATATATAAATAAATATATATATATATATATATATATATATATATATATATATATATATATATATATATATATATTTTTGTCGGTATTTTCTTGGGTATAGGTTAATATAAAACCAGTTCTATAATTTTACATCGACGTTTCGCTCACCATATTGAGCTTTCTCAAGATGAAAATTTATTTCCTAAAAAGACACATATATATAGTTAAAAAACATAAAATTATCAAATTTAACTACATTTTTTTAAAAAACATTACATCTAAGTTTTTCGGTACAAACAAACCAAGACTTTACAATATACAGAATACACTTAACAGAAAATTAAAATTTTTATTTGCTACGTACCTTGAAAATGACATGTTAATCCTAAACGGAATCGAGATTAACAGTGATTTCTATAGCATTGGAATGCTGTTAGTTTATAAGAAATGATACATTTTTTTCCTTTTTTTTTAAATTTTATATATGATATATGTTTGGGTTTCTGCTATTTATATGTACAGGATGTTATGTGAGAATAGCTTTTTCTTTGGAATAAACTTACTTAGAAATTAAATTATGATAAATTTGGCTTAAGTTGTTGATATCTTTTTTATCATTTACAGCATTTTTCTCTTTTTTAATCTGAATCATTTCTTTGATTGTTAGTTTCCGGTAATTAGTTTCCTGATCCATAATTTGTGTTTCTTTAAAATTGAACTCGTGTTTTTCTGAAAGTTCGTGTTTGTGGAGTGCAGTAGAGGCATTTTTTGTATATTTGTGACCGTTTAATCTACTATCTAAATATTGTGTTGTCATTCCAATATACTTTTTTGAGCAATTTAGACAAGGAATTGAATACACCAAATTTGATTTCTTTTTATTTATTACCTTGCTTTTCAAAGGCGTGTAAAGACTTTTTAATAAATTATGAGCTTTATGACAGACATGTATATCATGTTTAGATAAGATGTGATTTATTTTTTCCGATAGACCGTCTGTGTAGGGCATTGCAATGTACTTTGTGTTTAGATTTTTTTCTTTTTCAGCTTTCTTTATATTGTTATAGAATAAATGTGTCCTTTGTTTAAAAATTCGTAATATGATTTTCTCAGGATAATGGTTATTTAATAAAGTTTCTTTAACTTTCTTTAAAATCTCAGGCCGATATTCTGGAGAAGTAAGTGAAATAGCACGATCGGTCAGACCTATTACGACGCTATTTCTTTGGTTCTTAGGATGATTGGAGTTAAAATTTAAGTATCGACCTGACCATGTTTTTTTCGTATACCATTTAGTTTTGATGTTTTTATCAACTTTGTTTCTTATTAGCGTTAAGTCCAGAAAGTTTATTTGATTTTTGTCTTCAATTTCTGATGTAAATTTTAATTTGAGGTGAAAGTTATTAAAAGCATTTAATAGATCGTTAATATTATTTTTTGGAACGGCAGTCAAGCAATCATCTACGAATCTTTTAAAAAAAGGCAATGTAAAATCAAGTTTACTTATCACGTTCTCCTCTAGGTATTCCATAACCAATTGTGCGACAATGGAGGAAATAGGAGAACCCATAGCGCAACCATCTAATTGTTGATAATATTTGTCTGCATACTGGAAATAATTGTTATTCAAGGTAATGTTAATAGCTTCTATACCTTGAATAACAATTATTTCCAGTATGCAGACAAATATTATCAACAATTAGATGGTTGCGCTATGGGTTCTCCTATTTCCTCCATTGTCGCACAATTGGTTATGGAATACCTAGAGGAGAACGTGATAAGTAAACTTGATTTTACATTGCCTTTTTTTAAAAGATTCGTAGATGATTGCTTGACTGCCGTTCCAAAAAATAATATTAACGATCTATTAAATGCTTTTAATAACTTTCACCTCAAATTAAAATTTACATCAGAAATTGAAGACAAAAATCAAATAAACTTTCTGGACTTAACGCTAATAAGAAACAAAGTTGATAAAAACATCAAAACTAAATGGTATACGAAAAAAACATGGTCAGGTCGATACTTAAATTTTAACTCCAATCATCCTAAGAACCAAAGAAATAGCGTCGTAATAGGTCTGACCGATCGTGCTATTTCACTTACTTCTCCAGAATATCGGCCTGAGATTTTAAAGAAAGTTAAAGAAACTTTATTAAATAACCATTATCCTGAGAAAATCATATTACGAATTTTTAAACAAAGGACACATTTATTCTATAACAATATAAAGAAAGCTGAAAAAGAAAAATCTAAACACAAAGTACATTGCAATGCCCTACACAGACGGTCTATCGGAAAAAATAAATCACATCTTATCTAAACATGATATACATGTCTGTCATAAAGCTCATAATTTATTAAAAAGTCTTTACACGCCTTTGAAAAGCAAGGTAATAAATAAAAAGAAATCAAATTTGGTGTATTCAATTCCTTGTCTAAATTGCTCAAAAAGTATATTGGAATGACAACACAATATTTAGATAGTAGATTAAACGGTCACAAATATACAAAAAATGCCTCTACTGCACTCCACAAACACGAACTTTCAGAAAAACACGAGTTCAATTTTAAAGAAACACAAATTCTGGATCAGGAAACTAATTACCAGAAACTAACAATCAAAGAAATGATTCAGATTAAAAAAGAGAAAAATGCTGTAAATGATAAAAAAGATATCAACAACTTAAGCCAAATTTATCATAATTTAATTTCTAAGTAAGTTTATTCCAAAGAAAAAGCTATTCTCATATAACATCCTGTACATATAAATAGCAGAAACCCAAACATATATCATATATAAAATTTAAAAAAAAGGAAAAAAATGTATCATTTCTTATAAACTAACAGCATTCCAATGCTATAGAAATCACTGTTAATCTCGATTCCGTTTAGGATTAACATGTCATTTTCAAGGTACATAGCAAATAAAAATTTTAATTTTCTGTTAAGTGTATTCTGTATATTGTAAAGTCTTGGTTTGTTTGTACCGAAAAACTTAGATGTAATGTTTTTTAAAAAAATGTAGTTAAATTTGATAATTTTATGTTTTTTAACTATATATATGTGTCTTTTTAGGAAATAAATTTTCATCTTGAGAAAGCTCAATATGGTGAGCGAAACGTCGATGTAAAATTATAGAACTGGTTTTATATTAACCTATACCCAAGAAAATACTGACAAAAATATTTCATAAGGTTAAAGAAAAAAACGAATTATATATATATATATATATATATATATAGATATATAGATATATAAATATATATAAATATATATATATATATATATATATATATATATATATATATATATATATATATATATATATATATATATATATATATATATATATATATATATATATATATATATATATATATATATATATACATATATGTATATATAACTATTTTTCCTTTTTTTAGTTTGCTGGACACCCTGTACAATCATCAGTGTGTTAGTAAAAATAATTTATTTATTCGATGGTACTGAGAAAAAATACAAAAAACGGATCTAATTCTATCAAATACTAATACTAATCTTTTTCAGAATCATAACATTTCACCCTCAGTTTTTTTTTACTCACCTAATCTCACAGCAGCAGGACAATTTGGGTTAGTTCTTAATGCTTTCTTATAAAAAGCTAAAGCTGCTCGAAAATCCTTTTTATTGTATGCAATACAAGCTTTTCCAAGTAATGATGGAATATTGTTCGGAGACTGATTAAGGACAAAATTAAACTGTGCATCAGCTTGTTCCATTTTGTCACCTTCAAGAAGGCAAAAATAAGCCCGACCAAGCAAATGATTCTAAAAGAGTAAATCTCATATACTCTAGAATTATGACTGTTTTACTTTAGTAATTGAGTTGGTTAAACAATGAGGAGGCACTCAGAAAAAATTATTTCATTTCCTATATTCCCAAGGTGATTTAATTTTATACAGTGTCAATAGTATTTTTTTTTATTCCGTTGTATACTATAATGTTATGGCTATGTTGATCAAATCAAGGGGGTTATATGTCACTAATTTTCAATTTAAAAAAATTAAAGATCTGGTGACTGTAATGAAGTAAAAATGTATAGTGCTATTCTGATAAATCACCACAGTGTTACTTAAAATCATATGAAAATTCAATACTCCAAGCTTAATACAATGATACTGTTTATATCATTAAAGACATAAATATACACCTTACCTGATCATACATAATAATTTTATCTGCAGTGGTATACAACAATGTGGCTTTTGTAAAGAGGTCTCTTTTCTTGTCTTTATTTTTTTCTCTGTTGGCTTGCTGTACATAATATGCAGCCAACATATCAAGTGCTCTCATTTGATCCTTCTCATAGTCTCGATAGTCAATATTGGCATCATTTCGTGAAGCTTCCAAGATTTTAAGAAAATCTTCAATTTGATCTTGTTTATAATACTCCAACTAGAATTGAAATATAATGATTTAAACCATTCATTTATTTACAATTTAGTTTACATGTTATTATAATACAAAATAATGAATTCATATGTCTATAGTATACTAAAATTGAGCAAGTCAGAGAGTAAAAAGGTAATACTAGATATTATAATATAAGCAAGCCAAATATAAAGTACTATTATTATTATAAAATGTAAACAAAATACAGTTTTTGAAAACGGTGTTCCCATTTGAAGGTCTACTTTTAAGCAAAAAGGTAATTCTACCAGGAGTATCTGTGAGAAGGATAAACAACTTGCTGATGATCAACAAGAAATAAAAAATTTAATTGCCACTCTAACACAAACGAATCCCTTCTACTTCGGCATCGAAAAAATTCGCTGAGTTTCCAAGAAGATGTTGTAGAGGTAGAGCAGTATTTTGAGAAGAAATTAAAGGAATCGCGCGAAACAATCTTAATGTTAAATAAAAAAATATCCAACTCTGAAGAAGAAAAAAGGAGATTGGAAAACGAACTAAGCGACTTAAATCAAACTATAAAAGAAATGCTTTCTAGCTCAAAGACGTTGGAGGTAAACAATGACTGGTACCAATTTGAATTAAGTAAGCTAAGAAGTGCGGTAAAAATACAAAAGTTACCAGTCGTGAACCCAGATAAAAGAAAGCCAACTCCAAAAGCACAACAATAAGAAAAACAAAAAAAGACGACCCCAGATATTGATAATTGAAGATGCGGTGGTCAAAGGTTCATTCAAATTATTAAAAAAATCCCTAACAACAGATATGATATAAATTGTTAACAGTTGGATAGGGTAAACTTCGAAAGCCTCTCGCAGGAATGTATTTTTCTATGTAGATGTTTTTCTAAAAGTGACTGTATTCTGCTATTTTCCGGCATATATGAAACGATTATGCGCAAAAAAGACACCATCAACATCAACCCCTCTACGATATAATCGTCCAGTGTTGAACGACTTTATAGCACAACAAAATGCATTTATTGAGTCAATGATAACCGGTTCCCATGCATGTTTCTTGCCATTGATAACCAATTCACGGAACGGGGCTTTAGATTATGCAACAAAATCTGAGCTTTTTTCATATATCTTTCGATTCTTTTTTGATGGACGGAGGCTATTTTCCTCTTTCTCTCAATCGTCACCAGGTGTGGAGATGATTAATGATTCCGTGTAATAACAGCCAGCAAAATGTTTGTCAACTGCCCAACGTTCCAACGCACAATGAGAAATGGTAACTGGTGCTAATGACAGATCTTCAGAGGATGGTAGTCTTGTCTTTTTTTTCCAAAATGTCAGGGGTCTATGCACCAAAATTAATAAAATTTCTCTTAGCGTCATGTCTTGTGACTATGACATAATATTTCTCACCGAAACATGGCTTAATGTGGATATTTCTAACAATGAAATATTTAAAAATGAATATAGTTTTTCAAGCAGATAAAAGTTATAAGGAACTAGGGTGTCGACGCGGCATAATTGTATTGATTGCGGTTTCTTCTTTTTTTCAGGCTTCTATGATTGTTACTCCTGCTCATATCGAGTTCGACGCTGTTTGGCTTCTGACGAAAGCAGGCAATGTAACTTTGGTACTAGGACGTGTATAGTTTCCACCTCATTCTAACCCGGAATGTTCAGTCTTTCTACAATACCTGTAAGTCGCTGAGCAATAGGTTCTATAACCATACATTTTTTATTCTTGGGGATTTAACCTTCCTTCAGTGGAATGGATCTATAAAGACAAGTCACTGGTTCCAAAATGTGTACCGTCCTCGCTTGTGAAACTCTTTTTGTGACAATGAGTTGTCTTGAATTGCAACCAATGAATTCTCTATGCAATCACATATGCAGAATTTTAGATCTGCTATTTGCTGATGACTTCGTTAGTGTTTTCGTTTCATCTTCAAATTTGCCTCTTGTACAGATTGACCCCTACCATCCAGCAATTGAAGTGAAGTATAAAATTAAATATGTTTTGCCGATAAAAAATCAAAACCAAGTAAGTGTTTACCAGTTTTATAAAGCAAATTTCGTCAATTTAAAAATGTTCCTAACACTGGCTCTTTGTTTTTTCGAAACAGGCAGGCATGAAATTAGAGAGGTGATTCCTGAAATAAAAAATCTAGTGTAGATGATGAAGTCTCTATTGAGGTACTTTCACGGCTGCCTGATAGAGCTTTGGATGTGCTTTCAGTCTCTATCAATGAATCTTGGTCAAGGGGCACATTTTCACCTTATCTAAGGTCTGCATTAGTAAGCCCCTTATTGAAAGGTGGTGACGCGGTGGAGCCATCTAACTTCCGTCTCTTTACTGCCTACTTTATCGAAGGTAATCTAAAGCAATTTGCATTTCAGTCAGTGAAAGGAACTCATGATGCCATCTACAGTTTTCTTGAGGGAGTTTATCTTGGGGTGAATCGAGGCAACGCATCGGCGGCGGTATTCTGTGATCTATCCAAGGCTTTTGATTGTGTGGATCATAGTATACTGTTGTCTAAGCTCGAAAGAAAGTAGGTCTGAGGGTAATAAAAAGTCTGATGAAAATTGAAAAATTTGAAAATTAGCATTCAGTGAACAGGACCAACTGCCTGATTGGTGCATATAAAACGATCTAGGAAAATCCAATAAGAACAGAACCCAACAATCACTCAAGGTCGGAGTAGGGTATATAACTCTTCCATTTTCGTAGGTAGAAACCAGATTTCTAGATATTCGACAACTTGAAAACAGTAGAATATCTAGAACGCCTCCATATGTCAAAAACTGATAAGCATTTTAAGGTTGAAAGTTGTTACATAAAACAAAAAACATCCAGAATAAATAGGGTGGCCACCTTTTAGAACTTTCAATTCTGTACACTTAAGACATATTGACAATTAACCAGTACCTGATAATTAAAAAGAAAGGTCGTCACCTTGAAGCGGAAGACAAATCTATCTAGTGAGATTAAAAGCCCACCTTCAAGCCTTTCCCGATTACAGAATGCCTAACTGGTACTACAACCGGTATCAACTATCAACTGAACACTAAAAAAAAGTCCTCGCCTGAACTTTATAAAAACACACACTCTCAAAATTTTGATTTGTCTTTCAAATTTTCTGAGCTTTCCCAAATACAAGTTAGGCACATCGTAAGGGGGTTTAAAAAATACACCTAGCCGTGACTATTATGGTATAAATTGTAAAATTCTTAGAGTGATTTTAAAAGAAATTATCGTCACCTAACAAAATTACTAAATTTTTGCATTAATGACGGAATGTATCCCAATGTTCTTAAAATATCCAGGGTTATTCCAATCCAGATCCAGAAAGATTTCAGGTAGGATAATAGACATGACAAGCATAATACAACAAAAAAGTTAAATATAAACGCATTAAAACATTCTATAAAGTAACACTTTAAAAGGTCGGTCAAAGAGATTTCAGTCAAGATAACTGTCCTGGAGTAAGCTTAATACAAAAAAAAATATATAAATTTATCATAAAATGTTCTATAAAATAACACTTAAAACGGATAATCTAAATAATTATCAGTCAAAAAACCTTATACAATCACATTAAAAAACATTATACACACACATCATTCATATATTCTTCAGTTGAATAGTAAGCTCTACCAATCAAAAACTCTTTTGCTTTCCTTTTAAACTTATTTTCACCAGCAATCTGTCTTATACTCAATGGCAGATGATTAAATAATTTTTTGCCATTGTATATTATTGAATTTTTCACCATAGCTGATGATGGAATTGGAAGAAGAGTAGTACACAGTCTCCTAGTCGAGTACAGAGACTCCTTTGACAATTCAGCCTTAAATTTTTTATGTATTAAGCAAACGGTCTTCAGTATAAATATACAAGGCAATGTGAGAATTTTTTTACTCAAAAATATTTGTTTGCAAGGCTCACGGGGCTTCATGCGACACATAAATCTCATTGCTATTTTTTGTAAGACAAACACACTTTTAAACAACTAATCAGCACAAGCACCCCAGAAACATATACCATAGCGCAGGTGAGATTCAATAAGAGCATAATAAACATTTCTTGACATATTTACACCTAAATTGTTAGATACCATTCTAACTGCAAAGCATCCCCTAGAGACCCTTTTACATAGTTGTCGAATGTGCTCTTCAAATTTAAGGTTCTGGTCAATATATAGTCCCAAAAATTTATTTATTTCGGTCCTTGCTATAGCCTGGTTATTAAGAATTACTTCATTAAATTGACATTTAAAATTTATTAATTTTGTTTTAGATGCATTTACAGTAAGGTAATTAGCATCAAACCATTCTTTAACTTTAATTAAATCTATATTTACAATATCCGCTAGTTCATCGGAATTTCGACTATGGTTATTCCACAATATTGTTGTATCATCTGCAAATACCTTAAAGTTTCCGGATATGTCTAACATTGTCAAGTCATTTATATAAATCAAGAACAGCAATGGTCCAAGAACGGACCCCTGTGTAACTCCTGCATGCATGTTTAAGCAACTCGATTGCTCCTTATTAAATAACACACTCTGACTTCGACCATGTAAATATGATGATAGCCATTCAAGAGATCTTCCCCTAAAATCATATACCTCGAGCTTCCTCAGCAGTATTCCATGATCTACACAGTCAAAAGCTTTAGTGAGATCACAGAACACCGCCGCAGCAGCCTCACCATCATTTAATTTCAGGTACAATCTCTAGGAAAATATTGCATCGCTTGTGTTCTTACCAGCCAAAAAACCAAATTGCGCCTCGGAAATCAGACCATTTTTAACTAAAAAACCAAGCATATGATTTTTCGCGAGCTTCTCAACAACTTTTGCTAATGTCGGAAGCAAAGGAATTGGACGAAAGTTAGAAGGTTCCTCTGCATCGCCTCCCTTAAACAGAGGAATAACCGTTGCTAATTTGAGACAATCGGGTAGTACTCCTTCAGAAACTGACCAATTTATTGCCTTCACTAGAGCATTTAATGCAGAATTTGGTAATTTTAAAAATATTTGTATAGAAATGTTGTTCCATCCAGCAGCATTTTTATTTTTGATTTCTGTAAAAGTATCTTTTATTTCTTGAATGGTGGTGGGATAAAAGAAAAAAGTTTCTTGTACTGAAACTCGATTAAGAAATGCTAATGCGTCATGTTTCTGAGATATACAGCTAGTTAAATTTGATGCTATTGAGGAATAAAATTAAACTTTGAAGGGCTTATACTAGAGCCAACCATTCCAACACTACTCCCATTCAGTTCTCCAACAATTTTCCAACATTCCTTCTGCCTATTGCTTGATTTATTTATTCTGTTTGAGAAATACATATTTTTTGCGAATTTAATTGTTTCTCTATAAATTTTACGATAAGAATTGTAGTATGATGTAAATACAAGATTATCAATAAAAAATTTTCTTAGTGTATGTAGAGATCTCATATTTTTTGCTGATACTTTCAGTCCTTTTGTAAACCAAGGTTTCTTGTGTTTACGTTTAATTTTTTTAAGAGGAAAAGCAATATTAAATTTATTCAGTAGAATATTATCAAAAGTCTCCAATAGATTTTCAGCATTCAAAACTATATCCCAGTTAACATTTTCAATAAGTTGGCAGAACTTACTATAATTTCTCTTAGTAAATAATCTACCATATCTTGTCAATTTTTTAGGCTTCTTTTTTAAGATTTTAAATTTACCTAAGACAGCTTCGTGGTCTGATAAGCCTGTCTCTGTAAATTCAAATAAAAGATACGGGAACAAATAAATATACATATCAAAATTATAGCAGTATAGGAAGGTGCCGCATATTTAGAGCGTTCATGCACCTGCATAAAACTGTCGAAACTTAAAAACATTGAACTATTTATGTCCTTACACAAGCAATTAAAAACTGTGTTATTGTTTTCTGAAATAAAACTATTTAGCATATTACGTTCCCATACCAATGGAGGACCAATCACAAACAGATTTGTCCTCTCTGATACAGGTAGTCGCTTCTTTACCTCAGTAGGTTTAATTGAAATACTCCTCAATGCATTTTCACTCCCAGTAAACATGATAACGTAGTCATTTTTTGTGAACTGTCTGCTATAAGCCAATGTTTGAGTCACTATGTCATTAAACAAAATACTCTTTTTCAACTGACAATTAATATCAATTTTTTCTTTACAGAATTTTTTAAATAGAGATGCACAACCTCTTACATTTTATAAGTCGCCAATTATTAAAACTTGGTGATTATTTTTATGCTTGTCATTAGGTATAATATTTCTTTTTACAGTCTTTTGATTGTTTATAGGATGATCTTTTTGGCTCTCAACATAACTGTTTTTGCTTTGCATATTTGTGGTGTTGTAAACAGATTTTTCTGTTGTAAAAACACCTTCACTGTTAAACAATTCTTCCCGCAACTTCAAGATCTCTTTATTAAGGTAAGCATTGTCATTTTCAAGTATTCTAATTGATTCCACCATACTTTTATTAATTTTATATAGTTCTGCTAATTCTTCTTTTGCAGTTTCAAAATCCTGAGTGACAGAACTTCTGTTCTGCTGACTTTTTTCTTTAAGTTGTTGTACAAGTCTATTTTGGGTTTCTAATACATCATCAGTAAAATCTTTCGTTCTTCTTTTTTCTCTTTTCAATTGCAAGTCCTTCTTTTTTATGGTTTTGTTGAGTTTGTCAATCTCTGCTTTAAGGTCTTTTAGTTGCACTTGGTATTCGTTCTTCAGTTCCTCAATCACTCATTCCCTATCCCTACTTAAGTTGGTAATCTTCTTTCTTAGCACTTCAATAGCCTCATCCTTTTTTATTTTTGACTCCTCACTACACTTTTTTGAGCATAAAATTTTATGTCTCTCAATTAGTTGAAAAGTTATTCTGTCCCGTTCTGTGCAACTCTTGTGGAAAATATTGCCACACTCTACGCAAAAGCAGTTTTCAGTCTTTTTTGTTTTTGGGCAACACTCAAAAAGGGTCTCCATTTCGGACATTATACAACAGCAATAACAAAACAAGGGAAAAAAAAGGGAATTCCCTCAGATGTTTATTTTGATTTAGAGAAACATTTAATGGTAGCCTCTCTAAACAAAAACTGCATGTGAATAAATTACTGCTGAATATTTATCACTTTGCAGATAATACAATAAGCCTGTTATTTCCCTCTTTTTTTCATTAAAGGTAGTTTTAAGTAAATTCACTAAATCAGCCTTATAGTCAAACATTTTGTGACACAAATAACATATTCCACATCTTGAACAGTACCACTGTTCAGACACTTTTTCCTTCAAAATGACACTACATACACAATTTAAAACTCAATTTTACTACCAAAAATACTTAAAATACTAGAGACGACGTTTTATCAATTTTTCGCAGGAAAACAATCAGATTGCCTCTTTTTTTGAAACATTCAACCTATTCAACGTTCGACAGTTTGGTTACAGAATTTCAAAATCAACTGTGATGGCAATAAATAAATTAATTGAAATTATAAATGAGGGTTTTAGTGATGGTGACTACATTGCGGCTCTGGTTTGCGACCTCCCAAAGGCTTTTGACTGCATCTTTTCTTCACTGTTGGTAAATTATATCGAGATCTACAATTTTGTCCTTAAGGCACTCAGCCTCTTATCGCCCTACTTGCAGTGCAGAAAACAATACGTAGACTTGAACAACTTTACAACAGCTTTACAGAATGTTGAGTTTGATATCCCAGAGGGTTCAGTGTAAGTAGAATTTTTGGCCTCCAAAGATGAGCCATCAGAGTGATGGTAAGCTGAGTTCCAGGGATGAATGCAAGCATTTATTTTCTGAATTTAAAATACTAATGGCTCCTAGCTTGTATATATTTCAATGTTTACTGTATGTAGATAGTTACATCAGACATGCAGAGGTTCATTATCACTCGACACGTAATAGAGATAATATTTACACTGAATGTCACAGGCTTCATAGGGTTAAGACTGAAATATCTTTCCATGGACCAAAAATGTTTAACAAATTGCCATTACACATGGCATCCAAAAATATTTAAAGAAAAACTAAAGAAATATTTAGCAGCTAAATGTTTTTTCTCCCTTGCAGAGTATATTCAAAATTATTTTGACATATGAGTGCATGCATGAAACCTCGTGATTCATGTAGGCCTGTATTTAAATCAAAAAAAATTCTGACTTTAGCAGGTCTGTTTATATTGGAGTCAGTGTGCCTGATGCACAAAAAGTATTTGGACAGAATTCATACCGTGTCTTTGGAGGGCACTCGCAGCTCTTTCAATATTGGTCTACCTATACCTTCGTCAGCTCTAACTAAAAATTCTATTTTTTATACCTCGAAAAAGATGTTTAATAACCTCCCAGTCAGTATTCGAAGCATCAGTACTTACAGATTGTTTAGAATTAGGGTTAAGAATCTAATGATCTCTGAGGCTTTTTATAGTGTTGAAGAATTTCTGTCTAAGAATTTTAATTAATGCTTCTTATGATATGTGTATATTTTGTACTAATAATTATACTTTAGGACTTGCATATGTTAAGTGTATTAAATATGTTATTTTAGTTTCTTTTTTTTTTTTTTTACTTGGACAGGATATAGTATGGATGAATCCGTTTATTGAATTTTAATCTTGTGTATTATGTTGTTATATATTATGACTGATAATCATTGTCGAAATGTGATGTGATATACTTTTTTTCTTCTTTTTTTAGTTTTTTTTTGTATTTTGTGCAGTTTTATACTAATGCTGTATAATTATTTTCTTTTATTGAGGAATTTGACTTTGGGCTTTTTTGCAGTGATTTAATCATACTTGTCTCAAATTTTTCTTGCCCATTAATTTATTTATTATTTTGATTGTTAACATATTTATTTTTATAGCTTTGTCATTGAGTACTTTTTACTTTAGACAATAAAGCATATTTTGACTTTGACTATGATCATTGTCTTTTTTGTGGTATCTACCTAAAAGTTTCTATTTGTGATATAATATGTACCTAAACGAACTTTGATTTATGTAAACATCTTATATATAGCATGAATAAATTCATTGTTTATAACTGTTTGAACCTAACTTATTTCTGGTGCTTGGCTTGCCTGGATTATTTATTTATTTATGATTTTGTGGTATATTTCCTATTTAATTTTTTAAAATGAGTATTTAGGATCAAGAAATATTAATAATTTACTGACATTTGTGAGAAATGAAATACTGACCGACAACACAGACAGCAAGATAGGGCAAATTATGTTTTTTAGTTTAATATAGAGATCGAGGTGGTAGAGATGGCGGCGGTCGAACAAAACCATATTAAATTTTAAGTTTTTTTTTTAATAATTTAGGATATAGATAACATGTATTTTAATTTGTGAAAGTATGATTTTGGTCAGACTTATTTATGATAAAAATAAAATTGAGTGATATTTGACTATAATGTATTACATTTTTTTTGTAAAAATGCAAATATCTTGGATACTGGTTAACCTATGTGTTATTCATACTTTATTAATTTTTAATAACCACAGATATAGTATACTTATTTACTGATGTAACTTGATAAAGACCTAATTATTTACTTTTATTGTCAACATTAAAACTATAGTTTTTTGTTTCTACATACTGCAAGATTAACCCATATTGATAACTGGGTGTTTTCCTGGCGAAGAATACCGAGAACTTCATCTCCTTCTGGAAGCTGATCTGCATGAAGCTCAATCACCTAAAATATGGTACTTTATAGACACAGACATTATTTAAACAAAAAAGTGTATTTACCTCGTCTGTATCACGGAGAGGGATTTCTATGGATGCTGCCATTTTAGAAATATGTTCAGTTAATATGGATTAATTATTTGTTCCTAACATTGCTACACCTCTCAGAAGTAGCAACTCGCAGCAAAAATTTACTTCGTCTTAAAACTTCGAAAATAGAAGCCCCAATACACGACAGGTGTCAACAACTAAATCTAACCAACAAAAGTGACAGTTATGTTCTACTTTCTTTCTCATGTTATTAGTGGCTTCAGACCGATTTCGATACGGTTTGCCAGCATATTCTAGAGCATCCAGTACCATACAATTTCAAATTATGATAATTATGCAGTATAGCGTCACCTGGCCAATTTGAACTATTTTTATTACACTAATTGGCTTCGGTAAACTCTGTTGACACCTTTGATTAGGAGAGAGAAATACATATTAAGGGTAAGCTTGATTTCAAACATCTTTCGGACTGTTCCCAACGCTATGTTTGTTTTTAATTTGATTTGCGGCATTGCCATATTCATTTCATAACTAGAGAGATATCTATAAGTGATGATTCACGTAAAACTAAATTTTTTTATAACAAAACTTATAATTAATAAAAATGCGGATTAGGTTAGGTTCGGATTGGTTAGGTTTCCTGTAAGGAAAGCGCGCAGTAGCGCGCCACTCGAATTCCGTGTCTATATTGAAAGCAGGATGTTTCTGTAACAAAATCTATACTGTTAGGTGAATCTGTCTCGTTAACGTTAGGTTAGCCCAGGTTCGTCAACAAAATCTTCATTAAAACTATAATAATAACAATAAATAATTACAATTGTGTTGTCCAAATAATTTTCAATTAGTTATTTCCTTGCCTTTAACAAATTGTTAAATCTAAAATGTGGCAACGTTTTAAGGTTATCAAATTGTGACGGAGTGTGATTTTAAATATTTTTTTTTGGAAAACTCTTGCATATATCGCAATTTTTATTTTTGAAATGTAATATTACAAATGGCTGGAAAAAAATAAAATATGTAAAAATGTCAGGATAGTTTATCGGACCCCACTAACTAAGTAATTATTTACTTTTTTACACTACTGCCGATTTTGATGATTTTTTGTATATAGGTGGATTTTGGAAATGAAACCGAAGTCAGTTTTTTTGGTCATTTTTTGTTTTTGAGTTATTCATCAGTGGCGTAGCGTGCATGGATGCATGTGATGCGTCGCATCCCTTTAAGAAACACAGAAGGTATTTTTTGTATCCCTATCAAACATGTTTACTTACAAACATGTTTTTTTTATAATTTACATCGGATACACTTGGATAAACACGCACTTCAACCCTCCGATATCGTTGAACTGCCACATAACTATAGCAGCCAGTACGTCTTGTAAAGTGATACGACTGCCGATGTTACATCAAGCCGCACGCTTGGCATACAAGTTCCGCTCGGGGGCCTGACTCGAAGCCAGTAGTTGACCACGCGGATTTTTACTGCTCGTGGATGCGATTGCTTAAACACATCTCGGCGTATACCGGTATTATACATTGAAGGCGCCTTGCTAGAGTTTGCGTTTGTCAGATTCATTTAAAGGGACCGTAATAAATGGGCTAAACGGAATCCAACTGGAAGAACTGAGCTTCAGTTTGTCAGTAAATACCTCAGTTTTAAAATATCATGATTATTTTACATTACCACTATTTTTTATGTCCTGGACATTCTTAAGTTTGTTTGTTGTTAAGTTCATAAACATCCAAAAACCCAATTTAATTTTTTCTTTCTTCTTTTTTATGAAAATTCGATGGTTCTCTATGAAACTACTAAAAACAGTTATAAAAAAAGGTAAAATAAAGGTAATTATTTACTTTTTTGCACTATCGCCGACTTGATGAATTTTTTTTATAAGTGGATTTTGTGGCCCTGATTACGAATCCAAAGTCAAATTTTTTTCAAATTTTTTTTATTTATCTATCCTCAAAATTGATAGACATTCAAGCCCCAATTTCTCCCTTTTTCTTTTTTATAAAAATTGGTTAGTTCTATATGAAACTACTACATACAAACAATTATAAAAGACGTAACAAAATTCTCTTCCTGCTTTTCTTGCGATATTATATCCAAATAATTAGGACATTGGAATAGTAATTATTCTTTACGTTGGCATCTTGACATCATGAAAAACCATTGAGAACTTTAAAGAAAAATATATTAATTGATACACATTACAGTAGCTGATAGCAAAAAAATACATTTTTTATTTAACAGATTAATTTTGTTTGGTACCAATTCAATGCTTAAGATAAAATCAACTTAGGCATACTTTCGAACATCTTTAAAAACATCCATATGAATGACTATAAGTGACCAAGACATAAATGTTATAAATGATCGGTTATTTCAACACTAGTTTTAATTAAAACGTTAAACGACTACATGCAAAATTATAGGTTTTGTTAAAAAAGTTAAAAAAGTCTGGCTCCTTGTTTTAGCATACATACACTTTTTTACATCATCTCAAAAAAAGTTTTAACCAGGGCTAACCAAAACGTAACACTACATACACATTATAGGTTTAATAAAAAAAAACTAAAAAAAATCATCGCCCAAACCGAGATTGGAGCACAGGACCTTTGCAATGCCAATCCGGTACCCTACTATTGAGCCATTCAGTAATAGTTAACCAAATCGCTGCCACAGTAGTGGCCAGATAAATATTTTACTGTGGCGGAACATTGTAGTTTTCTCATAATGGGATATTTTATTATGTTCTACAGGCTAAGCAGCGGCCAATTATTACTTTCTTTTTTTTTGATCCCGTGACTCGGTACATTTTTTTCTTAAGCATCAGCACGAGTACGGCCGCTTGCCGAGTCTTTCGTTTGACAATTCTTGTTTTAATATAAATATATAAATATATATTTTGTTGAGAAACGTTTTTTTACATCATCCGAAAAAAACAGGGAAGCTAACCAGGGTTAACCTAAACGCAGCCCGCTTTTTAAAACTCAATGTTTTTGTGCCAACAATAAAAAAAAACGTCTACCGCTAGGAATTAAACTCAATCCACTCGCGTGACAGTCAGACGTCTTACCACTAAGCCAATCTAGTCATCCGGAAAATAAACAAAACCGATTTATATGTTCCACATAATTCATTTAAACCGTGACTCTGCAAGCGGCGGCACTAGTGCGGACGTTAAAAATAATAAAAAACCTGCAGCTCGGCCCACTACTGGGAAGCTACTTGCGGTGATTTGCTGAAACTGGTGACTTATTGGGGGTATAAACAAAGACCGTTAATGTTTTTGTGTGAAGCTTCGTAGTGAAGGGCTTTGGATGCAACGCATGGGTGTTCGAACCACCGTTCAGGCCACGACTTTTTTTTATAACAAAACCTGTAATTATTAAAAATGCAGATTAGGTTAGGTTAGGATTGGTTAGGTATGCTATAAAGAAAGTGCTTAAACGCACCAGCAAAGTTCCAGGTCTACATTAAAACAAGGATTTTTTTCCAATAAAACCTATACTGTTAGGCGTATCTCAACCGGCAGGTGTTAGGTTAAACCATCATTAGAGTCATAACAAATTATAAATCTTATATTAAACATAAGACAATCCGTGGACATATTAGAACAAGGATCGAAAACTAGAAAGTTATACTTGTACGCTTAGTCTGTAGATTCTAGCGCAATCATTATTGAACAGTTTTAATTCTAACCACGCCTCGAATATCTTCATCTGTCATTTTTATGCGCGCGTTAGTGTAGCTGGTAGTAACTTGCCACTTACTTGGTCTTTAGACGCTAGTGAAGATTTTGGGGGGTTAGATTTTTGGTAATTATTTATTTTTTTACACCACCGCTTATTTTAACGATCTTTGTTATATAGGTAGATTTCGGCGCTCTGATCTTGAATTCGAAGTCAAATTTACCAGGTTACTTTTCATTTCTGTTTAAGTTATTCATCTTCAAAATTCACAAATAATAATCTAACCCTAATTTCCCTTTTTTTCTATCTTCTTTTTTATGAAAACTGACTGGTTCCGTATGAAACTACTATAAAAAATTATAAAAAGACATAAACTAAACTTTTTTTATAGTTTTTTTATCTGAAAACTGGGAATACTCAAAAACACAGATAAAAGTCATAGATAAAAGTTGTCTTTACCGGGTTCTGTTGGCGCTACTCCGAGATAATCTGTCATATTACTACCTGTGCAGGGCTAAGCCAGAGCTGGGGAAACTCTTTCAGTTTGTTTATACCTTGTTCCAGTTTGGAGACGTTACCGGTGAGATGTCCGGATGGGAAGCTCGAAAACTCACGGTCACCCCGGTTTCCTCTTCTCGTTCCCGTGCAGTGGAGGACTTCTACACTTAAGAAACTGCGGTGGCTGGAAGAGGATAGGAGGTGGAATAAGTTGTATCTGCATATAATATATTATATTTAATTGACAAACCATATTATTATTAGAGTGTCGCGTGAAGAAGGGTTTCTATATTAGCATCCCTAGCGTTCTTTCGCCAAATCAAGTTTATTTTCGCAGATTTTTTTTAACAAAACCTACACTGTTAGATAGGTAGATCTGTCCCGTTAGGTGTTAGATTAGCGTTCGCCATAAAACCATCATTAAAGTCCTAATAAATAGTAATAAAGTGTATTTATAATGAAATAATATATTTTAACGTTACACTAGTAAGTGCAACGGGTCCTCGGTAGTGGCACTGATGTAGGAACCAATTCGTTTATTATTTTGGTGATCTGCACATTATTAATGCAGCTTTAAAGAGAAAAATGTTATTTGATAGAAATTAATTATGGAGACTTTTATTATGCGAATCCACTATGTGTATTGGTAACGGGTTAGCATTAAGTGACCGATGCCAAATGATAACGCCATACAAGATGCCTAGGCGGACGATGCCAAAATGTTAACATTCTACATACATACTACTTTTTACATCAAAAGCACAAAAAAAGCTTAACCTGAGTTAACCAAATACGCATAGCTTGATATTTAAACATAATTACTTCAAAAAATTCGTTTTTGGTTAGCCCAAGTTACGCTTTTGATTTGATGTAAAAAATGTATTCATCAAAAAACTTGGTAATATCGCGAAGCTTTTTCTGCGATCAACCATTGGTTTTAAAAAATTGTAGCTATACAGTGATTTTCAAGAAGTTAACGTAACAAAGAAAAGCTGCTGGTCCAAAAATCGTTAATTAAGGTTGTTTTGATTGTTCCTTTTTAAAAATGTTTTAGTTAAAATAACGCAAGAAAAACAGAAACAGATTTTTATGTGTGTTTTTATTATTATGTGTAGCAGTTTCACAACAAAATCAGTGAGTTTTTAATTAAAAAAGAAGAAAGAAAAAAGTGAAATTAGGGGGTAGTGCGTATTTTCCTCTAAACTACACCGGCCCGAACGGTTAGTGGACCGAAATTTCACTGGCCCAAACCGTCGAAATCCCGACAAATTGGAATGTGTGGAATGCGCCGCTAGCCCGAAACTTTAAATACCGAATTGGCGGGCTACGCTACTGGCTAAAAATTCTTTCAATAAGCCTGCTGTGTTGTCAAGTTTAATTGATAAAAATAAATATATTGTTTGTTGTTAATCGTAAATTGACTGTTTTTTTTTTTGTTTATTATAAAGCATTTATTTATTACAGGATAATATCTAATTAATGGAATAATGGAGATTGAATATTGAAAAAAAATTATTGTTCGAAAGCCCAGGAAGAGGTTATTGCTTGTTTGCATAGGGCACTCCAACGAACTGTCAGTTGAACGTCACCGATCAGCTGTTTTTGACAGACGTAGGACAAACAAATCGAATTTTTACACGGGAGTATATAGGACTTTTGCTATTTATTTTTATTTTTTTACCCAAAAATGCCTTCTTTTTGTTGTATTGCGAATTGTGGATGTAGAGGTATAAAAGACAATGTTACTTTCATTTGTAAATTTGAAAAATTTTCAATTGTAGATATGAAAAACGATTGAATGAACTTTCGTCGACGTGGCTAAAGTGGATACTGCAATAAGAAGAGGTTTTACGTACTACTAAATTAAATTAGGCCCAAGTGTGTGCAAAACATTTCATATTAATCATTTATTAAAAAACTAAAATCAATCTTGCTAGTTAACAATTATTATGATTCTCAATCGAGACTGATCAAAGATCTAATCGTTGTTTGAAAAAGTTATATTACATTTTGTACTGTTACATATTTCAATGCTGTATTATTTTTTTATGTTTTAGGGGACTTAAATAATTATCAGTATTTGTATGTACCATCTTGAAAGAGATTTGTTTAATAATTTTAACCTTTATGCAACCCCGTAATTATTTTTTTGTTTGGGAAAGCGAGGTAATCCTACTTAAAAGACTCATAGTTCTTAAATTCATTATACGAGTAATAAATATTTTTTTTACATTCTATCTTAAACTTAATGAATTCATCGTATGTGGAAGTTGGAAATTTATTACATACTTTAGGAACTAAATAATATATGCTTTTTATATTGATATTATCCTAGCACGAGTGTGGTAGCTGTGGTCTACAGTTTTTACAATTTTTCTTTATGTATAATAAATGAAGCTACAATAACCATATACAAGGTTATTACTTACTTAATACTAAGATTTGCCAAAAGTGTCTGTCGGCAAAATCTATGACTGAATAAAGAAATCTTGTTATGCATTCAGGACGGAAGTTCTTAAATTTTGAAGGGTGGAAATTCCAGACCCATTATTACAAGTACGCTAAAGGCATGGACACTCTTTTCAAAATTTTGAGTTTCTCGATAACTTCTAAAAAAAATAAGACAAGAATAAAATATAACTATTTTTTTTAAATAGTAAAGGTTTTATTATGCTAAAAAAACTTGAGTTCTTCTACACTCTTCATCAGGATTATTGTAAAGACTACTTTTTATTCTTATTATATTCACTCTGAAAATGTTATATTGTGGTGGCCTACTTTCTCTGATGTTATTTTTAATCCCCTGTTCTCGTAGGACAACACATGTAACCTAAGTACACACAGTTTATCTCACCAATCTGGCCTTAATCTACTTACGTTATTACGGCCCTGTATTGGTCTTCCTCAGGTTACTCAAAAAGTGTCCGAAACGTCAGGCACCTTGGTTATCTCTTCTTAATACTACACTTCTTAAATACGTTTGATATATCCACTCATTAGATAATAAAATTACTTCAGGTTCCGAGCTAAAGGTAATTTTAATTTATGATGATGGTATTATACACAGTAATTGAAAGGGAGCTTTTACGGCGTAATAACTTTAGTTGCTACCAATAAAGTTATTTAATTAAAATTACTTTACGAGGTTATACTATTATCCTTCTAATAAATCCATTTCGTTACAGGGATTACTCCACTTCGCTTCCTAACTAATTTTCAAAACTAATAAACCTTACATTAATTCCACTAACATTTCTAGTCCAACGCCCGTTACCATTCCTACTAAATTCTCATAACCTTATGAGTTAACCTTCCTATTATCTTGAATTTATTAATGTCGGGCAACATTGTATAAGTTCCTCTGTCTAAACCTCTTACTACACTTATGTTAGTTAAAATTAAAATACCTAGATCTCATTATACGGTCTCAGATTACTCTTTAAAATGTAATGTCATTAACTCTACTTAAACGCCCTGACTAAGCTATCTTTCTAGTTATAATTAATTAAGTTAATCAAACTGAATAGTAGTTATAAAGTCCATGCTATTGTCATATATTCAAACCAGATTTATTATATTAAGTGCCCTGAACAAAATGAGTTTTTGCTTGCTTGGATTTCAAGCTTTCCGTTAAATTTTTATTTAAGATGAACTAAATATACACTGAAAACTTTATACAGAACATGACCAACTAATAAATGGACTCGCCTGCGGCTGGGAACATAATAATAGATTTTCGACATGATCTTTCGTTTATAAATTAATCCATTTATTCCACATATTTCCTGATACATCTTTGTGACATTCTATAGCCAAGCAAAAATTTACTCCAGACAGATAGGCGCCTTGTTATTGCTAAATACCAAAGCATAAGAATTCCCGTCTAGACCTAACAGCTGTTCGAAATTGGGTCATTCATTGAGGCCCACTTGACTTTTATTTATCACCGCCGAGATTATAAGCATGGAGACTTATTTACAACAAACTAAACACATCATCCAAGATTAAACACTATTTCTATTATCGGAATATAGTTATATAGTTATTGTTCACAATGTTTTCTACACGGCATAGTCACAAACAATTATATACATATAACACAACTGTTACCTATTACTTACTGGTTTTAAGTCAATTGTTCTTTCTGAGGATTTTCGTACTCACTTTAATCGCACTCCGACGAACTCATAAAATTTTACCAGAATATAATTTTATTCATGATAAGAACGACCGAATTATTAACTTCCAGGAGAAAATGAATTAAAAAAAAAATAAAAAAAACTTTAACTTTTTTCAAACTTTAACATTTTAAAATTGGGCAGGGGTTCCCCTTGCCACTGGGTTAAAAAGTTGAGTACCCATTCGGGCATTAGGACCGGCAGCAAATGGTTCGTCGTGTTTTGACTGCAGATTTGCTGTTTCTGGTGGCTTTTATATCCAGATTTTGACCTACTTTTCATCTGGACTTTGACCGAAGCCGGGCTCGAGAGCCCCGGCTCATCGGCCTGCGATACACCTCGACCTACGTTTTCCTGTCGAAACGTCATCAGTGGCAAATTCCACTGTTCCTGACGACATTTATTGAAAACGGCGATGCAGCGCGTAGCTGTTTTCGGGAATTTCTGCTGCTTCTCGCCGTGTCCGGTCTAGCCATCTCAGACTATCGTCTAGACACGAGACTTTGAGAAGGGTTTTCTTTCTGATATTTCGAATGCTTTGAGGTACCGTTAATTAATAAGACCTGTAAAAATCCCGATCACCACATAATATTGTTTCACTCTGACATGCATGACAATTTATTTAACCAAAAACAAGATTGTTTTATTTATAAATAAAGGATATATACTGGGTGCAGTACAAAATATTAAACACACAGATTGAACTAAGTTTAACTTGGATATACATAATTTAAATTGCACAACTAGGTAACTAACAATGTCTATATTTGTCATTTGGTGAAAGTCTTTTGGATCTACAATAAAAAAGGATCTAATTTTTAATTATAAAAATATTTTGTTTGCACCGCTTGGCGACTTCGGCCTTCTTATTTCGAAGCTTCAAAAAGTATTCACTTGTCATAACTAAGTTTAAAGCAAACACACAATTGTAAAAAATGGTCCTGCATAAAAAAATGCACTAAATATATATAAAAATACTTGAAATTTGCTTTTAAATTATCACTGACTCATATGGAAAAAAACAATGTTTTGTTGGACCGCCTAATTGAGATGATTTTAAACCTTCTACCCTTGTCTTTACATAAACAAGGCTTTTACTTTTAAAGTGAGTATGTTTATTTTAGAATAATGTGAATATGGTATAAAGTTGCAACTATTTCAGTTTTTGGACTCTTACACTCAGATCTTATTTGTTAGTATATAGGATTGAGTCCCCATCTGTTATTAATGTGGATGTTGTTCACAACCTAAAAATAAAACAAAGTTCTGTACTAAAGACCATATAAAAATTCACAAAAGCCTTGATGCTTGAACATATATCTTTTAACTAATATGTTTTGTGAGCTTTTTGAGACACATAATTTCAACTTTTTTTTTATGTTTTTTAATTTTGTATCCTGACCCTAAGCAAATACCTATCTAAAAATCAGTTTTTATCAGACACGTATTGATTAGTATTTTATAAGATTGTTAATGATTTTCCCTAAGCTTGTTATTCATGCAGGTACTTTATTAATTATAATTTGTTTTAGGACCAATGCAAGTCTTTGATGTTTGATATAGGTATCATAGACAAGGCTTAGGAAGTTAGTTCTGCTCATATGTGCATTGCAGATAGTAGTGATTATAGTGATACTTGAGTACTCTTTGTTGTTGATCCGAGTGTCATATAGCCCCCATTAGAGCCCATTCCATCAATGTAATAATTGGGCCTCTTTGTTATATGGAAGCTTCAAATTGCTGCACCTTTAAATTTACTAAATATGCTTGTCACATAAAGTGGTTCATTTACAGTTACTGTTGCTGAGAAAGTGTGTAGTTTGAGAACTAAAAAAGATGCACCATATGATAAATGTAGGGTCAACTTTATTTTTAATTTTATTTTTAATACATTTTTTTATTGCTGAAAAGTGTATCACATATTTTGTATATTGATTAAAGATATATAGCTAAAGTCGATTAGAAATTTGAATATTTTTTCCCCATATTTTAAAAATATTAACTGTGGCCTATTTATATATTTTCTTCAGTTGGTATTTTTTAAATCTAAGTATGGTTTAAAGAAAAGTTAGGTAGATGATATAATTATAAAGAACAAAAGTCTTTCGAAGATACCCTCAATTAATTTCTTGCTTTCGGGTTCTCAAGTTTATTAACTGGTATAAAGTAGTTTAGATCTTGTAAATTATTTTATCAATTAACTTATTAAAATATAAACTTTTATAGCCTAATCTAAATAAAATTTCCTAAAAATATTACATCTTATCGTTGACTTTACCATATGTTGGGAACTGGCTGTCAAAGTTATAAGACTGCGTATTGTTAAAAACATTATGTTATATCTTTTAAAGTCTTTATTCAAGTAAATGTTAAGTTTTCTAAATAAATAGTTCCAAACCAGTAAAAAAGGTATCCTACAATAGCTTTATACATAGATTCTGTCATATCACAATTAAATCAGCTGTGCATTAAGGTATCATATTATAAGGCTAATAATACTTAAGGTTGAGACAGTGTTTCAAGAGGAATATACATTGACTGAAAGTATTATCCCATATAATACCTGTAGTGCCTTGTTTAATGCCCGACTAAGAAAAATATTTTTTAATTGAGAAAAATCTAGTTTAAACATTATATGTAAATGATAAAAATACTATTTGTTTGTCTGTCATTGTTAATATATTTTATTGTTAGTAAAAGTATTTCTGATACAATACAACCTGTCTTCAATTTTAATTGTCATGGTTTTAATATGATAATTTTAAAATGATGCACATACAGATATAGACCATGGTATATTGAGTATATTATTATTATTAATCCTTTATTTAGCATTTTGCTAGTTTACAATTTCACGATGTTTGTATTTATTTAATATATTATTATACAAAAAAAGAAAAAATTAAGTGCTAAAATAAATATAATATATAATAACTAGGAATAAGTTTTGTAATTTTTTTAAATAAAACATAATTCTACTGATTTATTTGTTTGTTCCCAGATGCATACTAATCATACAATATATATATATATATATATATATATATATATATATATATATATATATATATATATATATATATATATATATATATATATATATATATATATATATATATATATATATATATATATATATATATATATATATATATATATATATATATATATATATATATATATATATATATATATATATATATATATATATATATATATATATATATATATATATATATATATATATATATATATATATATATATATATATATATATATATATATATATATATATATATATATATATATATATATATATATATATATATATATATATATATATATATATATATATATATATATATATATATATATATATATATATATATATATATATATATATATATATATATATATATATATATATATATATATATATATATATATATATATATATATATATATATATATATATATATATATATATATATATATATATATATATATATATATATATATATATATATATATATATATATATATATACTACCCGGTCTTTATTTAGTTATATTTATACATATTTTAAGACTTAAACTTGGTAAAGTTTATGGACATCCCTAAGAAAATAAATAAGTAGCTAACCACAACCACCGTATTAATATTACATAAAATGTGCCATCTCTACACATTTATAGAAAACTATATTCACTGTTAAAATTTAAAATGATGAGTAAAATTGAACTTTGTGACATTAAGAACTCAAATCATGATATTAACGGGCATATTTTTTTTCCTGATGGTATGGTGAACGTAAGATATTTTGTCTTAGGCGCAATTGGTCAAATCAGGAGTACTCGATGTACCTACATAAAAAAAATAATAGGATCGAATTGATAACCTCCTTTTTGTAAGTCGGGTAAAAATTACCTGCACAGATTAATTCAAATAAAAAAAAATATAAGGTCGGATATTTTTGTTAAGGTGATAAAATGCCAATTTGTCTGGGCAGGTGAACCACTGATTTATTAAATACAATAAAATCCAATTTTCTTATTAAAATTATTCAAAAACAATTTCAAACAAATAACTTGGTTGGTGTGACAACATTCTTCAGGGCCTAACTCGGATATTCGGATATAGTATACAGAGCCTTTAATTATGTTTTGCTCTTTCAATTTTTCCAAATGCAACACACCAAAATTATTAATTTTACAAAAACAGATGTTGTAGTGATCCATATTTCTTTTTTTTTTGCATTGTGTAATGTGGCAGTTTTGAAGCCAGGTATAATTTTGTGAGTTTTTTAACCTTACCATAAAAAAATACTGATATTCAATTTCCAATGATCATTTTTGAAACTTAGTTTGCATTGGTTTTGATTAAAATTCTACAAATCATATCACTTTTTAACGATATGAATAATTTAAGTCTGTGACTACAAATAATTTCATAAGAAATTAATTACAGCTACCCTTTCTTTTGACTAAATTTGCTAGGTGGATTTTGAAGCTACATTTAAGGTGTGAACGAACTATTTTTAACAAATTGAACAAGTTATCAAAATAACTGGCTTCTTAAAGCTAAAGAAGCAAGCTTTCAAAGTCTGAAAATATTAACAAGATAGATTGCCAGACAACTGTGTTTTTGTTATGATAACTTTAATTAAGTTTATGTATTGAGAGTTTTTATGAATTTTTTTCCGAGTCCAGTCTGGAGTTAGCTTAACCCTGGATGTAACAATAATAGCTATATTTTAAAAAATGATATACTTTAAATCATTTCGTGTATTTAATCACAAATATTTGTAAAAGTTATATATCTTTGTTACTGGACAATGTGGATAGTTATATAATGTGGAGAATCCCTGTTGAATGATTTCAAAATGTGTCTACTTAATTATGTTAAAGTAGGAGGGGGAGCTATGAGTCAGCCTAAAGAAATCAAAATTGGAGTACCATAAGGTACAGTGCTGGGTCTTGTGCTTTTTAACATGTATATCAACACTCTTTGTAATCTTGGCACTAGGGGGTAAAGTGGTTGCCTATGCTGATGACTCCACTTTGATTTTCCCCAGTAATGCATGGGAAGAAGTGCAGTATTTATTAATTGAGGATATGAATAAGGTTAAATAGTTTTTGGATAATTTTAAACTGACTCTTAATGTAAAGAAAACTAACTTATTCAATTGCATAAATTAATTATGCAAATTTTAATTAAATTAACATAGATTCTTTGAGTGTACGTTACAGCTGGGTAAATAAAGCAATAAAAAAATAATAAAAAGTTTAAAGAAATAAAAAGTTTTAAGAAGTAAATTTATTCATTGTAGGTCAGATTCATTGTAATGGCATAAATAATACCTACTTGAGGAAATGGTGAATGTCTAGATATAGTTTATTTTCAGAATAAATCTAAACCTAAGATTATATTAAACGTTAACTCCATTTATAACACATGACAGTAAATATTTTCTTCTTATGATGTAATCAGTCTTCTCAACTCACAAAGGGGTTGTTTTCACTTGCCTCACCCCTGGCAATAACTGAATTGGTGTAGTTGGTAAGAAAGCCAGATCTTAATCAATGACATAGTCCACGATGATATCATTTTCTTACTTTCTAAAGCTTACATCTTGTTGGTGATCTTATTACATAGTGGTCGTCCCTAGGCATACTAAAAATAAAGAATTTTCCTAATTACTTTCAAAAAAATTAATACTCTTATTAAAAAAAAGAAATGAATGAAATAGATATTGCACTACTTAGAAAAATAACCAACATAGTATTTGAACTATTTGAATGTTAAAAAGAAAACGATAATAAAACTACATATTATATTTAAATAATAAGCCCATATAATTTCAAAAAAAATGTTCATACTAAATGCTTATTTGTGGAAGTATTATTCTAGCTTTATCTTAGGCATGTTATAAGTATATTTGATTTAATCAGAAGTTGTACCATCTGTACATTTTTACATTCCGATAAAACTTTAAATTCTATGTATGTCAGTTTTTAAATGTTTGAAATCGGACAAAAAATGGCGGATCTATTTAGCTGGCCGTGTCACAAATATTAATGCAAATTTTAACAGACTTCAAAAAAAGGAGGTTATCAATTTGACCCTATGAATTTTTTGTATGTATGTACATAGATTACTCTGCGATGGTTTCAACAATTTTGATGAAATTTTCAGGGAATATTCGGGATATTGCCCGAGTGGTCCCACAGCCAGCATCTTGTAAAAAGGTTAAATATGGCGGAATGACGCTATATTAAATATTTATTCGACGCAATCAAAGCGTACATCATTTTATTAGGAATTTACATAGATATATATGGTTATTTGTTAAATATAACTTAAAATAAAACTCATATAAATTGAACTAAAAAGGATGAAATAAAAAACTGTATAAAAAAATAAAACTTCAAAAAATGCACCTAAAAATGGAAAATAATATTTTATTCCATCTGGAAAATTTTAGACTGTGAAGTCAGCACCAAATTAATAGAGATAGTAAAACATTATACTCTTGGTATTAGACATCAAAACACTCATTACATAAATATAGTTTTGTGATTAGGTAATTAGTCATATATAGGAATAAAATATATTAATATCTACTAATTTTTACATTCCGATAAAACTTTAAATTCTATGAATGTCAGATTTTAAATGTTTGAAATCGGATAAAATTTTTTTAAAAGACTAAAGAAGGAGGTTATCAATTTGACCCTATGTATTTTTTTTTATGTATGTACACCGATTACTATGTGGTGATTTCAACAATTTGGATGACATTTTCAGGATATTCCCGGAGTGGTCTCACAGCAAGTTTATTATAAAAACGTTAAAAAATAGCGGAATGACGCTAGATTAAATATTTTATTCGACACGAAGCGTTCACCATTTTAGCAGGAAATAACATATATATATATATATATATATATATATATATATATATATATATTATATATTTATATATATATATATATATATATATATATATATATATATATATATATATATATTTATATATATTTATATATATATTATTTATATTTATATATATATTATATATATATATATATATATATATATATATATATATATATATATATATATATATATATATATATATATATATATATATATATATATATATATATATATATATATATATATATATATATATATATATATATATATATATATATATATATATATATATATATATATATATATATATATATATATATATATATATATATATATATATATATATATATATATATATATATATATATATATATATATATATATATATATATATATATATATATATATATATATATATATATATATATATATATATATATATATATATATATATATATATATATATATATATATATATATATATATATATATATATATATATATATATATATATATATATATATATATATATATATATATATATATATATATATATATATATATATATATATATATATATATATATATATATATATATATATAATATATATATATATAATATATATATATATATATATATATATATATATATATATATAATATATATAAGTAACCTAATTATTGGGGTATCGGTCCTAATTTAGGGCTAGATTTAAATTGCTTTTAAGCTACGCCAAGCTTTCGGTAATGATTATTACCTTCTTCAGGGCTGCAATATGAGAAGAAATTTGTTTTTTATCTCTGTATGCACATTAATTAGAATTTGAGGATTTTTAGAAAAAAAAAAATAGAAAATTGTACTCACTGTTTTGCAATTAGTATCGATAACTTCTTGCGAAAAACAAACACACTTCGACCTTAACATTAAAATTAGATTTTACATACTGGCAGGAATTCCTGTTCTCCATATATTTTTATATTGAAATACGAAGCAAGTAAATTTCTTATGTAGGTTTTTTTGACATGTAAAGAATGTTATAGTACGTTCTGTCAGGATGATTGAAACACAGATCTAGGATTTAGCTATGTAATCACATCGATATACATCCAGATACAAAGAAAAATCAGTAGCTGAGAAATATCTTAATCAAACCAGAACAAGTATGAATTAAAAGTCGAATTTATGCCCACGACAAAAACTCGGCATAAATTCGACTTTTAATTCATACTTGTTCTGGTATATATATATATATATATATATATATATATATATATATATATATATATATATATATTTATATATATATATATATTTATATATATATATTTATATATATGTGTTGATTTTTACTCCTTCACGGATGGAAAATACAATGTGTTTTCATTCCGGGTGTACATCCGTTCACTACTGTCGTTCTGAAAAGAACAGTTTTGCTGACGTTTCGCCAAAATCATATTTGGCATTTTCGAAGCTTTCTTTCTCGCGTCCGAATAGAGACTGAAGTGTCGGTTTTTTTTTTTTTTTTTGTGTCGATGGGGAATGCTTTTACACACGACTCCATCCCGGTTGGGATGGAGACAGTGTGGGACTCGCATTACTGCCAGGTTGTTACACTTGACAGATTGCCATACCCACTAAACCCCACCGGGCCCCCATCAGATGGACCGTCATTGGGCAAACCCAAGGGTCCTTCGATGGGGTTGATGCCGTCCTTCCGGGGATGACCCTCTAAAAGACATGGTCCTCTGGGGGGGGGGGGTGAGTTGCCTCTTTGGCACGGTGTTTTGTGCCGCCTCTTGTTACTGTATATCTGAAAAGGAAAATATCATTAGTAATGTAGTCGTCTTACCTGTTGAAGTTACTCTTGTTGATCCGTCCTCCCGTCTGTCCGGTTGCCACTGTCAGCGTCTCACTGGGCCTTCCAGTTTGCCGATGTCAGGTTCCTCCGTCCATCCGTGTGTTGGTCTTCTTGGTGTGTCCTCTTCTGGGCCCTCAGTGTCACTGCTGTTCCGTGTCCTTGCAGTGAGGAGCTGAGGAGGGGTGTTCTTTTACCTCAGGTTCAACTGCAGCTCGCGCCGGAGCCAGTTGAGGTACCTGGTATCCTCTTCTTTTACCTCAGGTTCAGCTGCAGCTCACGCCGGAGCCAGCTGAGGTACCTGGGAGTCCTCTTCTTGGAGATTTCTATTGGCCACATGAGTTGCTTAAGAATTTTTGCAAGTGAGATCTAGCTTCTGAGGAGCACGGAGGCTCAGAAGTTTTGATTCACTTGCATCCATCCTCAAGCACTTTTAACGCAGAAGTCCGTGTCTTGGTCTTCTGTATTTGGTCCTATTGTTGTGGTTTGGAGCTAGTGGATCGTAATTCACCAGGTCTCGTAGATTTTCATTGTGATGGTTTTCGGCTGCTCTGAAGGCTCGGGTAGCCTTTTGTTGCATAAAGTCTTCGATTTGTGTCCATTGAAGATCTCTTTGCAAGTCCTCATTCCTGATGAACCACGGGGCATCTGCCGCCATCCTTATCAGTTTGTTTTCTGTCCTCTTGATTTTTAGAAGGTTTGTTTTTGACGCATAGCCGTAAGCTGTGGAGCCGTACGTTAGTTGGCTCCTTGCTACTGTTTTGATGAGTAGCAGCTTTGTCCTGATTGCCATTTCGCTCTTTCGGCAGAGCAGTGGATAAAGTTTATTCATTGCCTGTCTGGCTTTGGTCCTCGCTGCGTTGATGTGTTTGGTCCAAGTCAGTCGTTTGTCCATGGTCATACCTAGGTACTTGACCTCGTTGGACCATGGAATCTCCACTTCTCCAACTCGGATTCTGGCTCTGGCAGTCAGTCTCCTTCGTTGGAAAAGTATGGCTTGCGTCTTCTGGGGGTTGATCTTGACTTTCCACTTAATGCACCAGTCATTAAGGTCATTTATATCCTCTTGCAGTCGTCTTCCCAGGATGCGGGTGCTTCTGCTTTTGTGTAGGATGGCGGTGTCGTCTGTGTAGAGTGCTGTTATGCCCTCGTCTCCTATCGGGACATCATGGGAGAAGATGGAGTAGAGCAAGGGTCCTAGTACCGATCCTTGTGGAACTCCTGCTACCAGTCCTCTTTGTTCAGAGTGGGTATCATTCACTTTGACGGAGAATGTCCTGTCTCTTAGGTAGCTGCGTATTATTTTAATGCTTCTTCTCTCGTATCCGGCCACAGACATTTTGTACACCAGTCCTTGGTGCCATATCCTGTCGAAGGCCCTCTCGATGTCTAGGAAGACGCTCCTGTGGCTTCTCTGTTGTTGAATCCTTTTGTGATGTATTCAGTAGCTCTGAGGACTTGTTGTTCAGATGAGTGCCCAGCCCTGAAGCCGAATTGTTCGTCTGGAATGGCGTCTAGCTCTTGGGTCTCATCTTTTAGTCTTCTAGCTATGGCTCGCTCAGCTACTTTGCCTAGTGCAGGGAGTAGACTTATGGACCTGTAGTTTTGTGGTAGGGTGCGGTCCTTGCCTGGTTTTTCCAGGACTATGACCTCCGCCTTTTTCCACATGCTGGGGAAGTGGCATGTCCTCAATATGGTGTTGATGATGTTGGTCATAGCACTGTAACCTTTTCTTGGAAGGTACTTCAGCATCTTGTTGGTAATGCCGTCGGCTCCAGGGGCTTTTTTCACCTTTAGCCTTTATATTATGTCTCTGACTTCTCCAGGGGAGACAGGAGTTGGATTGTGTTGAGGTAGAACCTGTGCGTCCAGATCCCTTACAATCTCGTTGACTTCTTCTATGTGTTCGTCGTCTTCGTTGGGGTGATGGTTTAACTGACCTTGTTGAACAATGGCGTCAGCAAGGATCTCAGCTTTGTCTTGATCTGAGTAGACAGGGCCGTTTACTCTTTGAAGTGGTGGTAAAGGTCGTCTGTCAGACCTTAAGGCACGCTGCATTTGCCATGCAGTCTGGTGAGTTGTATCCAGGGATTTCACTTTTTCACTCCACTTGTTATCCCGGTATTCCTTGAGACTGTCCCTCAGGAATTGGGAGTGGCGATTTAGTACAATCCTGTCTTCTTCCTCTCGGGTCCTGGCGTAGACCCTTCGGAGTCGTCTATTTGTCCGGACTTCGGCTTTTAGAGGTTCCGGGAGGTCCTCTGTATGCTGGTGCCTGCTTATGTCCTCCACTACTGTGTTTTCATGAAAGGCACTCAGGATGGCTGTCTCTAGACGTCCTACGGCCTCCTCTAGTCCCTGAGGAGCGCGGATCTCAGGGATTTCGATTACGGTTTTCAGACGCCTTTGATAGGCCTTCCAGCCGGTTGTCTTCTTGATGCGGTGGTTTACTCTGTTAACGTTCACACCCAGTTGTAGGAGTACTGGGTTGTGATCTGAGGTTCCTTCCTCCAGAGTGTTTATGTCCAGCTCCTCCCTGATGTTTTTCAGGAGTGCAATGTCTAGGACTGAAGGTCTCCCACGTCTACGGGGGAGGTGGGTAGATTGCTCGGGTCCTATTATGGCGAGCCTATGGTCTTCGCAGAGTCTGGATAGTTTGCGACCATCGTTGTTCGTATAGGAGCAATGCCATTCTTCTGATTTGCAGTTGAAGTCTCCTATAATGATTTTTGGGGAGTGTCCTGTGGCTAGATGCTCGATGTCTTCTCCTAGTAGTTCTTGTCTGGGAGCACGATATGCGGAAGTAATCTTGACATTACTTCGCCGTGTTTGGACCTCAATGGAAATGGCGTCTAGTTCCACATCCTCAACCCCCAGGAAGGAATGTGGGACGCCTCTCCGGAAGTGTCGGTGACTGCTACGCTTCCTTTTATACGCCCACTCTGGGCCGAAGGTTATATCTGCGCAGGCGTTGGTTGTTATTTATGTTTTCCGGATGGTGCTGTTGTTGTTGCGCTAATTGCGCTTGAGTTTTTGCGATTTTAGATTTGTCGATTATTGTCTTCCATAATGTTGGTAGTTTTAATGATTCTTCCCTTTTATTCAAATCACCTTGTTTTTCAATTTCTATGGCTTCTCGGATTGTTCTGGTCTTATAATGTTGTATATTGGCAATCTCCCACCACCCAAATTTACTTTATGGCCGGTTTCCTGATGATGTAGGAATAAAGCTGAGGTTGTTTGTTTATTTCTGATGCTGAGTTTATGCTCTTCCACTCTTGCTGATATTCGCCTGTTAGTTTGCCCCACGTACGTATACGTTGTATACTCCGTGGTTTTCCAGTTTGATTTTACCTTTTGGGTTTCCGAGTAGTTTACCTATAGTTGTTTGTGGCATGTGTATTGTTTGTATGTTGTGTTTCCTAAGAATTCTTCCGATTCTGTCGGTTGTGCCTTTTACATACGGTAAGACTACTCGTTGCTTTCCCGGTTCATAATTTTTGTTGTTCGTTGTTCGGAAAATCTGTGCATTAATAGCTTTCTCTATGGTGCGATTTGTGTAGCCATTTTTCCTTAAAAAAAAAAAAAAAAAATATATATATATATATATATATATATATATATATATATATATATATATATATATATATATATATATATATATATAGTTATTTGTTAAACTAAAAGGGATGAAATTAAAAGAAATTATAAAAAAAATAAAACTGACTTTAAAAAATGCACTAAAATGTGAAAAATATTTTATTCAATTTTGAAAATTTTAGTCTTTTAAGTCAGCTGGAAACTAATAGATAGTAAAACATACTCGTGGTCTTAAAACATCAAAACACTCAATACATAAATATATATTTGTGATTAAATAATTAAGAATAAGTTTGGCTTCAACTTCACAAACTAAAATTTTAAAGAGGAAATAAAATATTATTTTTCTTCTAAGCACTTTATTTAGCTACCTATTTAACAAATTTTTCTAAAAGTTTTCTTTGTAAAAAGAAAATATTTTGAAAAGGAGAAATGCCTCATTTCTATTAAAACATCTAATTATTTTGACATATGAATTACCTTAGCAGTTCTATATTTATTCTCAGATGGATCATGGAACCATTCCTCACTGCTATGTCTGTCTACTCATAATTTTATATGCAAAGCTGATTTTCATTTTTTATTGTTGTCTAAGATTCATACCACGATTGGCCAAGGTGGAGTCCACGGTGGATGATACATCCATGAATTTACGTGGTTTTCCTAAAAAACAACTATATATCATAATCATGTTATCAACCAAATATAAATGTTTTTGTTGAGGTTTTACTTTTAACTAACATTTAGTGTGCATTTAAAACCAGATATATTGTAGAAAATCCGAAGAGGAACATTTAAGAAAAAAATGTATACCTACACAAAAAAAGAATCTAGGTGACTTACCAATATAAAATTTGTACATTACAATATACTTTCTGATTATTCTGATGTCCTAATATTGATAGTCCCTTTAAACTGCCGAATTTAACTTTCTAGTACTCTAAGCTTGCATTCTTGCATATTATTTCTGCATGTTTCACAACCGAACCAACTAACAATTTACATCATGTTAGTAAAACTTATTTTATTGTATCCTAACACTGATAAGGACGCAGTAGAATTAATACGTAGCTATTTGCTATTTTTATAAACTAAACTCTTTGAGAACGATTTAAAACTTATTATTCAGGAATATTAATAACATGTTATCAACCATAAATAAAAAAACACCATATTATTTTACTAATATTGTTGGAAATAGGTACTTCATCTGAACAATAATGCACTTTGGCAACAGTGACAGAAGTTTCAGAAGACATGTTTATGTAATTCGACTTTTAAGGCCAAATGCATTCCAATGTGTCGGGATTTCGACTGTTAGCGCCAGTGACGGTTATGTAATGTCTTTTAGGGGTATTAACTGTTTGGGCCAGTAAAGTTTAGGGCCAAATACATCGAACCAGTTAGGGTTAGAATGTCTATGAACTTTGAACAAAGAGCAACTTTTGTGGAGTTTTTTAATGTCATTTTTCGAGAATCAATTAAGTTTAAAATTTCCCGGAAGTTGTTAAGTTTGATTCAAACATTAAAAAGGAAAGGTAATATTTATTTGTACTATTTGATCCTGTAAATGGATGCTGAAAATCACAAATGTTATCACCAGATACCGATTTGTAGTCGAATTTGCACTGGACACGTCTGCGTCCATGTTGCCGCCACTATTTTAAAAGGGTTGAGTAAAGATTTACAAATTGTGCTTTCTCTTAAAAACTTTCAGATAGCTCAATCAAATCTGCAGAAATGACAAAATTCGTCCACCATCTTAGCGCTGCCAATTTGAATTAAATATTGACTTAAAAGTAATAATTTGCGACCTTAAAGATTCCCAGATACCGATTTTCAATCGAATCGAACCAAAACTAACAATACATATACGCCATATTAAATCCGCCAATCTGAATTTTTCATACGAAAAAGTTTCAAATTTTATTGCGTGATTTTGTTTCGTCAAATTAGTACCGCAATTTTACTAGTTCATCCCTATACCACAGTTAGTTATTTGAAATCAATCTATTAAGTAGTAAGACGAATTTGTAAATCTTATTTTTTTTTGTTCCGCCATCTTGGATGCGTCCCAAAATTTTGCCAGTTGATTTTAACATAATACTTGACGTTTGTGCAAAATTCAAGATAAATTGGATAAGTAGTTTTTAGTAATATTTTTTTTAACTATTCACTAGGCCGCCATTGTGTTTCGCGGTATTGAATTTTTACCAAAATGTTACTAGCTCATCCCCATATGACCCTTAATTTTTGACCAACATTTGTAGTAATTCGGGTAAGTAGTTTTTTAGCTATGCCGCGAACAGACAGACAGATCCACGGAATGGAGAAAACATGTTTTTAGGTATCTATGGATCCTGAAACGCGATGATGTCAAAACATCTCGGAGGGTGATTTTTTTCACGATTACAATACTTCCCTTTTACGAGGGAAGTAATAAACTTCTTTGAAAATATACTTGTGAAGAACATTTAAATGTTTAGAACAAAAATAGACAATTTAAATTATTAGCTGTAGTTATGAAAGATAGTTTTCTTTTTTAGAAAATACGTTTAAAACGGGCTATTGCCTATGGTGACATAATAGTAACTTTGAAATTATAAAATGAATGAGCTATTTATTATTCCATTTTTAGAATCTATTTAAGATGCTTTAATAGTTTATATGGCGAGATATCAATTGTCTTAGAGAGATTGACATAAACATTGACTATTTCAGACTTACAAAAGCTATATGACTAACTAAAACTGGAAAACACTTCTAGTAACTTAACAATGAAACGAATAATTGATGTTCTTTGTTAGATCAGAATCAAGAAGTCGAGTAATAAAAATGAATCGTTTTTGCTATTGTTTAATAATTGGATGGTGTTTTGCAACAATCGTCTAACCCACAATTTGTTTAAAATGAGTTTTTCATTTTAAACAGTTTATCTTAACGCATACTACAACAAGCAAAAATGATATAGGCCACAAACTGGTCTATTAGCACCATCTATGAATGAAGTTCTAAACCACAATCGTCAAATCATTCATGCAGAGATCTGCAAAAATGATCTAACCCAGGTTTTTGATGACATGTGGATTGGAACCTGACAGGGTTGTTTACTTTAGTTTTGCTGTTTAAAACATACAGTAATTAGTGATTTGATTGTTATTTTGTGATTCTCTAATTACATTAGAAGTTAAGGTAAGTAAATAAATTATTTACATAGGCTTGCTGTATTTTTGCAACGAATGCAAATATAAATACTAAAATTTAACCTCCAAAAATTACGTTTTTGCCTATATTATTCATATTATCTGTATTATTGAGCAAAACTGATAGTGTTATAATTTACTAAAGCTAGATATTCAAAATCACTATAATATTATAATATTATGTAGGGCATGATCTGAAAGGTTCAAGCAAAATGGGTATTAATATAAATAATGTGGTTTAGACCATTTTTACTTATCGTGATATACCACTTTATATTAAATATATAAAATTTTAAAAAGTTTGTAGTGTTTTTTTTTGTATTCGAGATATTTTAGGGTGAATAAGAACAATATTTTTCTTTTTTTGATTAGGATGAACATATCAAGAAGAAAATTGCTAGTGAAGTTAGGGCTTGAGAACTTTAATAAAAAATGTGATGATGCTCAAGAATCAGAAAAATATGGCTCTTTCAGTAGAGATGTTTTGTCTGATTTGGAAAAAGATGACTCTGAAGAACAAGTAATCTACATTTCTAGTAATTATAATACCGGCAAACTTGCAGATCAAGAAAATTCTGATGACCATGCTATTCAGCCTATTATATCTGCTGATTTTAATGCCGAAGAGACATATCAGTCGTCTGGTAGCGAATACATTCCATATTCTGAGGAAGAGACTGATTCTGCAGAAGAAACAAGGGACATAGAGATTCAAGAAAATATGAAAATCGACGAATGTGGAAAATAATAACGGCAGGAAGAAGCGTGGAAGAAAAAGAAAAACACCAAATCAATCAAGAAAAGACAGAAAAAAGTTTGCAAATCATAATCAAAAATACGTTTCGGCAAGGAATAGAATTGTAGCCCCCAAGAAATTTAAGGAGGAGTATATTTGCCCATGCTTGAAAAAATGTCATACTGTTGTTGATATTGAAACAAGAAGAAGGTTTTTTGATCAATTTTGGAACATAGGCTCATTTGGAGGTCGTTGTATCTTGCTTAGCAAATGCGTTCAAGAAACTGAAAAAAGAGATGCTACACAAAAAACAAAGTATCAAGAAGAAGCAAGTCTAAGAAATATTTCATAAATGTAAAAACGGTATGTAAAGACACGTTTCTAAGTACTCTTCAAATCAACCATAACCGAGTACGAGTGGCTCTGAATGAGATGAATAGTAATATTATACTTGATAAAAGAGGACGAAATAGTGGGGGGCGGAATGCCATCGACGAACAAGGAATTGAAAAAATTAAACAGCATATAGCATCATTTCCAGCTTATGTATCGCACTACTGTCGCAACCAGACAGATTCAATGTTTTTACATCCTGACTTAAATTTGACTAAAATGTACACTTTCTATAAGGAAATCACAGATCAGCCAGTGAGTCTCACTAAATACAAAAATGTATTTTATTCAAATTTCAATTTGAGATTTAAAACACCTTATAAGGATACATGTCGATTGTGTGATATATACCAAGCACAAGCAACGACTGCACAAGGTATAGAGAAAGACAACATAGAAACAAATCACAAAAAACATCTTCAAATTGTGGAAGAGCTTCGGAGTCAAATGAAGGCTGATCTTCAAAGTGCACAAGATGACGAAAAATTGGAAACCCTAACATTTGACCTCCAAAAAACCCACCCTTTGCCAAAAATACCTACTGGAGTCGCTTATTACAAGAGACAATTGAATCTTTTTAATTTAGGTATCTATGTGGGCAGTACCAGAAAAGGTGTTTTTAATGTCTGGACGGAACAAGAAGCCGGTAGGGGAACCTAAGAAGTTGGCTCCTGTCTTCGTAAATATATACACGAAAATATACGAGCCCCTGTGAAGAGTTTAATTTTATGGTCAGACTCGTGTGGGGGTCAGAATAGAAGTATAAAGCTAGTCTTAGTGCTCATCCAAGTGCTTCAAAATCATTCTTCGCTCGAAACGATCTCTATACATTTTCTACTTTCTGGACATAGCTTTCTGCCCAACGACTCACACTTTGGAGATGTCGAATGCGCCCTTAAGACTCAACAAAGATTATACACTGACAAGGACTACATGGAAGTTATGAAATCTTGTATAAAAACAAGTTTGTTGTAAACCGCATCACTTCTGAAGAAATCATTGCAATTAACGTTTTGGAAAAATCAATAACAAATCGAAAAATCGATTCAAGTAAAAACAGTATTAACTGGCGAAAAACTCATATAATCAAAATTACCAAAGAAAAGCCGACAACATTATTTATGAAAAATCACGTAACTGATCAGGAATTTTCAGAGGTGAATATTGAAAAATCGGGGAAGGGGCGAAAGCCTACTTTAAAATATATTGAACTACCACCCTTATGGCCAAACGGAAAACCGTTGTCCGCCGAAAAAATAAAGGACCTTAAAGATATGTGTAATTTAATTCCACAAGATGCAAGGCCTACGAGTTTTTGAACAATTTGGAAGGTGAACAGTTTCAGGATGACCTGGAGGGAATTGGATTGAATCCAGATTTTGAAATCGAGCAAGATCAACTTGAAGAACCCTATAAAAAGTAATACTGCCGTCCTAACATGAAAGATCTGCAATATTTAAGTTAATCAGGTTTTTGTTTTATTTCATTCTAAAACACAGTATTTTGACAAAACATTTAGGTATAGACGCAGATAGGATATTTTAACTTTTTATAGATGTAGATAGTGATGTAAATGGTTTTAAACCGATGGTTTAAAACATGGGTATTAAACCGTATTAAACTGTTGGTACTAAAAATAAAATACCTAGTTTTATACCGCGTATAATACTTCCTGTAGTACAATTTTTAAATGACGGTTTTAAACAGTATAAAACGGTATTAAACCTTTACTTTTTCCGTTGACAACCTGGCAACATCGAATTTAGTGAAATGTTAGGTTATGTTTTATGTTTATGTTTACAATTACAGTTTTATTTGTATTTTGTGTTGAAGTTGAGTCTTGCTGGAGCCCTTGAGCGTAAAACTAAAGTGTCTTTTTATTTTTAATGTTGTGCTGGTGGATTTCTAATAAATAAAAATGGGAAGACCCCAAAAATATAGGAATATTGTAGCGAAGCATTTTTCGCCAGAGGCAAAAGTACTAGGAAAAGGAAAGCTTCGCTCGTATAAATGCAATTTTTGTTCGACAAAATACACCTATAATGCAGTGCGAATGGCAAAGCATTTGACAAAATGTACAAAATCCTCAGTTTCATTTGATAACCTAAAGGAAATGTTAAGTGGTAGAACCGAGGGTAGAACGGACAAAGAACCATCAACATTATTGACCAAGTTTGTTCATCCTGAGGTAACGAAGACGAACTCAGATATAATTGATTCTGTTGACACATCAGTCACATCACCACAGGCAGCGACACCGAACAGTTCTACCACTGTATCAGTAGCCCCAGGATCACAAACACATAATCAATCAGAAGGCTCTTTATTATCATTTTTGGATAGTATGAACAAAACGCAGCAAGTAAGTACAAACAACAATTATTACTTAGTCAATTTGGTTTTGAAAATAAATCCTATACATGGCTTTTATCAAATTAAAAACTTTTAGGATGAAATTTGGAGATTAATAGCAAGAGGTTGCTATGCAACGGGAACGCCCTTGAGCTTCACTGAAAGTGTGTATTGGCAAGCTGTTTTTCAAAAACTACGACCAAGTTTAAAAGTACCAACCAGATATCACCTTTCTTCATCTCTTCTTCAAGAAGAATATGAGAGAGTTCAAGCTATGGTTAACGACAAAATTGAATCGGCAACATTTTTATCTTTACAGTTAGACGGATGGACTAACATAAGGTAATATTTATTTTTGGAAATGTGAGCGTAGTGCCAAATTCTCAATTATTTAAGGGATAGTTGGATAGTTTTATATATTTTAATTAATTTTTAGGCGAGAACCAATAGTTAATTTGATAGTAACCACCCCAGAACCGGTGATTTTTAAAATAATTGATACCGAGGAACATCGACATACGGCTGCATATATAGCCAGCATTATCAAGGAAGTTCTGGAAGAAGTTGGAGCATCAAGAGTAATTTCTATTGTTAGTGATAACGCCGCCAACATGAAGAGCGCATGGAACTTGCTAACAGCAGAATATCCAAACATCTCTGTGTATGGGTGTGGGGCCCACATTTACAACTTACTTGTTCAGGACATATTGAGATTAAAATCTTTTGACGAACTACATAATACTGCAAAGTCAATTGTGAATACCATTCGTAACTCACATATACTAAATTCGATGTTCAGTAAGTTTCAAAATCAAAATGATGAAATGGACGTTGAGTCAAATATAAAATCAAGAACTGCATTGAAGCTACCAGTTAGTACTCGCTGGGGTTCCATTGTTGCTTGTCTGAAGAGTTTATTAGATAATAAGCATATTTTGCAAAGAATTGCTATTTCTTCAGAGGGGTCGAGAATCATAAATAAACAGTTGATTTCAAAACTTTTGGACAACGAAGTCTTTTGGATCCGAGTCGATTTAGTTTATAACTTACTCGAGCCAATTAAAAAATGGATTACGATATTAGAATCAGACACCTCATATATAAAGTTAGTCGTTCCTTCTTTTTTTGAATTGGAGGCCTGGTTTAAAGAAAAACTACCTCATTTGCCAGGGACCAAAGCTGAGGAGGCACAAATTTTGAAATTCTTAAAAGACAGAAAAGCTATGGCAGTAACAGAGCTTCACCTTGCCGCACATTTACTGGATCCTCGTGCCAAAGGAAAACTACTTTCTTCAGAGGAATGTGTTGATGCTGTGGAGTTCATTTCGAATCTATCCAGGCATTTATCAGCCACATACACAGGAATTAATGATGATGTTATATCTGATTTAGCCCTATACAGGAGTAATGATGGAATATGGGCAAAATCTTTCGTTTGGTCTAGTCTAGAACCTCGCAGTGATGGAACCAAAATAAGCGAATTAACATAGTGGAAAGGCATTTGCAGCTCTACTGTTTTATCAAAAGTCGCAACAGCTATTCTACAGTGCCCTCCTACATCAGCTTCTACAGAGAGGTCTTTCTCTACATACGGTATTGTACATACAGGGAAAAGAAACAGACTAACCAATGCTAGAGCTGCTCAGCTTGTTTTTATTAAACATAATTTAAAACTTCAATCTGAAGTTGATAATAAAAAAGGTGTAGTCAATAAGGAAAATGTGAATGGGACAAACATACAAACTAGATTAAGAAATGAAAGTGAGAGTACTATTTCCACTGCTGCTACTGATAATGAAGAAGAGGAAGAAATACAAATACAAATATATTGCAGTGATGATAATGATGATGATGATATTAACATGCCGCTAAATAATAATGATGATTATATGGTAAATGAAAATGATACTGATAAAGTATCAAATAATGTTGAACTTGAACAAACCGATGATGAGATTGATGAGGAGGTTCCTCTTTCAAAATTATTCAAAAAATAGGCAAAACCTATAACTCGTATAAGCAATAAAAATATCACACCTATGTCCTATGTAGCTTTATAATATTAACAATTTGTACCTTTTTTTATTTATGTACCTGTTTAGCTGTGAGTTTGTTTTTTTATGCATTTTTGAAAATAAAACATAATTTGTTCTATAATTTGTTTATTTTTAGTTATGAGTATGACCTAAGTATATTTTTTTATTATTTTGGTTTTTCGCCACTAGTCTTTCGAGCCTACGTACAATAATATTTAAAAAATCCTAAAAAAAACCTATTGAAAATCTATAAATAATATTAAATTTAATACCGTATAAAACCCGGTATAATACCGTTTTATACCGGGTATTATACCCAACTTTATAAAATACCGTATTTTAACATCACTAGATGTAGAACAAAATTTTACGGTTACAATGACAATTTCCAAATTTTGCAGATATATAGAATCTTTCTTCTTAGCTAGGCAGAATATTTATCCGATGTTTTCTTATCTCATTTTAGTTATCCGTGTTATTTTGTTTTGTCAATTAATGAGGGTTAGGTAGTTATTGAAAAACAATAATTATATTTTTCCGAATTTCCGAAAACCGTCTAACCCGCATTAATATTTTTTTTAAGATATTGTTAATTTCAGTTTTATTACTCTTTGATAATTTAGTTTAGTTGTAATGATTTGTATACAATAAAAAATAAATAAGAACTTCCCAAACAGCGTATTTTTCAAAGCAATGGAATATATTATGCTAATTTTCTTAGAACTATAGGTAAATGGCTTAGACCATTGTTGCAGAACACCGTCCAATTTTAGTAAATAAACTATACGTAGAGTACGAGACCAATAGAAATACGGGATGTCTCACGACGAACTGCGGCGATCGATTTCTTGGAAAGTAGGCTTTATAAAAATTTGAAATTTTGGCAGCTAACTAAAGTCGATGGGGGCAATTCGCGCAAAATATTTTCAAGATGGCTGCACTTGCGGTTATACAGGAACTAGACATCAACTTTCTTATTTTAAATGGAACATCCTGTATATAATTTAATTTTTGGATTCCTCAAAAAATTCTAGGTATATTTCTTGTATAATATCCTATACCTAAGTTCAACTGTTTTTGAGATATTTTGAATTTTATGTAAAAAATGACGTTTGCAGGTCTAGACATGACTATAAATATCTGCTTATCGAAGTCTCTATTATTTATTTGCGGTTGGCTTCCTTGTCCAAAAGGGTACACTTTAGTGGCCTGTGCTGATATTTTTATAATAAATAAACATAGGATAATCAAAAACTGACATTATAAATATACTTTAAAAAAGCGTTAAAACTTACTTTTTTCAAGGGGAAACCCCCAATTTTTATAATTTTATCTTATTTAACACTTAAAATAAGGGTGACTTTGTATAAAGGTGTCTATGCCAAAAATTTGTATTTTTTGAGTTATTGACGATTTAACATTTTTTATTCTAACCAGACGGTTTCTAAGTTTTCTTGTAAGTTGGCCATGCCGGGGACGCCCGGCGAGAACAAAACCAATTGGTTCCTATAGAAACTATTTGTTGTCGTTTGACAATTACTACTAAAATATTATTTATTTATTATAGTCATTGTAATAATTATTAAACTAATAATCATGCCTGGGCGATTAAATTACACACACGAGGATTATTTGAATTTGTTTATTATCTATGGGGAATCTAACAGAGTTTTAACAACAACATGCCAGATATTTGCTGATAGATATCCAGATAAACAGAAATTTTCACCGAACATTGTTAAACAAATGTTGGAAAACTATAAAAATGTTGAAACCGTGAAGACAAAAATTAATTAAAGAAAGCCTATTCCCATTATAGTCTAGTCTACACAAGAGCACAACTTATTTTTCCAATAAATGTTGAAAATGTCCACTTTGTACTTCCAAACATTTTTCGCATCTCCGAATAAATACCTCGTGGGTGGCCGCTCTAATTGAAGCTGGAGATAAACTTTCGAACGCGTCCCTTACCCTTGCCTTTCGTTGTTACTGGATTAAAATAAACGATTCCTTTTATCGTTCCCCATATAAAATAGTCTAAGACTGTCAGATTGGGGGAACGAGGAGGCCACAGGAAAAGTCCATTGTTAGCAATCCACTTGTCTTAAAACGTAGCTTGTAAAAAGTTAGTAACTGCAACGGTTCTATGTGGTGGGGCGCCATCGTGTTGTTAGAAAATTTGACTATGTCCTGCCAAAGGTAAATTACTTAAATATTCGTTGTCTAACTCTTCAAGAATATTCAGATATCTTTCTCCTACAAAAGTTTATAGACATAATCTTACGGAAAGAAATGCTTTGATAATATTCATCGATTTATTGATTTAAGATGAAACAAAATACATCAAAATTCAATAATTTAATCTGAAGAGTGCTAAATAAAAAAAAGAAGGTTTAGTATTTTATGACTTTCTAAAGTACCCTGTATAAATAGCTTGTAAATATCTAACTAAAGATAACTTTCCTATAAAACTTGGGACGATATATTTTTTTAGATATGATGTGTTACGGTATGTGGACCATTATTTGTATGAAGTAGTGTAGTGTGATCTGTATAAATAATTTAATTTAATTTATTTATGTAATAGTATTTACTAAATGATTTATCTAATTTTGGATTGACGCTAAATTGATAAAAAAAATTATTGTAATATTACCTAAATGGATTATTTTTCATTAAAAAAGCCCTTGTGTTTAGGCAATGTATAACTTACCATTCAAATTTTCTTTCAATTCAAATTCAGTTTTATTATTCCATCGTTCCATCAGTTCCTCGAGATTCCTGATTGTCTTGCCACGTTTCTTAGGGGTGTCATTGGATATGCTGCAAAATATCCCAGAATTGCAATCTCGACAATTTCATTATCAACAATGGGCTTCCTCTTATTAATTTTTGCCTTGATGTTTCCAAAATTTTTATAGTTTTCCAACATTTGTTTAACGCTGTTCGGTGATGGTTTCTGTTTATCTGGATGTCTATTAGCAAATATCTGGCATGTTCTTGTTAAAACTCTGTTAGATTCCCCATAGATAATAAACAAATCCAAATAATCTTCGTGTGTGTAATTTAATCGCCCCGGCATGATTATTAGTTTAATAATTATTATAATTACTATAATAAAAAATATTTTGGTAGGTAATTGTCAAACGACAATAAATATTACGTTTCTATAGTAACCAATCGGCCTTGTTCTCGCCAGGCCTCCCTATCATGGCCAACTAATAAGAAAACTTAGAAGCGGTCTGGCATTATTAGAATAAAAAATGTTAAATCGTCAATAACTCAAAAACTACAAATTTTTGGAATAGACAACTTTATACAAAGTCACCCTTTTTTTAAGTGTTAAATAAGATAAAATTATAAAAATTAGGGGTTTCCATTTGAAAAAAGTAAGTTTTAACGATTTTTTAAAGTATATTTATAATGTCAGTTTCTGATCACCCTATATTTATTTATTATAAAAATATCAGCACAAGCCACTAAAGTGGATCCTTTTGGACAAGGAAGCCACCCGCAAATAAATAAAAGAACTTTCGATAAGCAGATATTTATAGTTATGTCTAGACCTGCAAACGTCATTTTTTACATAAAATTCAAAATATCTCAAAAACAGTTGAACTTAGGTATAGGATATTATACATGAAATATACCTAGAATTTTTCGAGGAATCCAAAAATTCGATATTATACAGGGTGTTCTATTTAAAAAAAGGAAGTTGATGTCTACTTCCGGTATAATAGACTTTAGTTAGCTGCCAAAATTTCAAATTTTTCTAAAGCCTACTTTTTGAGAAATCGATCGCCGCAGTTCGTCGTGGGACACCCTGTATAACACAATAAATTTACAGTCAACAAAACACAACTCTGAACTCGTATGATCTTTTCATTGCTTCAATATTCCATTTATGAGAATTCGAGCTGGTTCTAAATCAGGTATGGGTAACCTATGCTTAGCTGAGCGTAATTTCTGGACTTAATTAGGTCGCGGGCCATAGGTAAGAAATGAGTAGGTAGTAGTGAATAAAAAAGCGTTAAAAATTCACACATTTTTTTATTTATTAATTATAATAGCATAATCAAACATATAAAAAACAAATTAAAAAAATGTAGAAAAATCAAATGAAAAGTAATGAGAGATTTGAGTTTGAAGCTGAGAAACAAAATGATCAATATTGGGGTCAATATCACTAGTACATAGGCGCGAAGTGTCTTCTAAATTAACATCTGTAAGCCTAGTATGATGCGTATTTTTATTAATTTTCATGATTCAAAAAAGCTGCTCACATTTATTCGTGCTACTGAATGTACAAATTATTTTTCGTGCGAAAACTCTCAGCTCTGGATACTTTTCTTCGGAAAGTAAATGTTCTGTAAAATTCGCTTAGTTCCACATCATTTAGACTTCAAATATGAAGCCCGATCAACTCCATTTGTAGGTGAAGCGAAGCATCTTCCACCATACACTTTGCAATTGCATTTGCAAAAATATTGAAATAGCGACCGTATTCAGTGTTTTCGTGACTGGATAATGTTAAAAAAGGAAAACAGTTTTTACTTCTCATTTGTGTTTCTCACAAGCCGATTTTATTTTGAAAAACTTTAAGATGACTGTACAGCTGATTTACCAATTGCCATTGTTTTTGAAGCCTGAAGTTCAGGTCGTTTAAGTGTCCTATGATGTCTATCAGGAATGCCAAGTCACAAAGCCATGTTGGATCACAAATTTGCGGCAATGTTTTCTCTTTCATTTCCATAAAATCAGCTATTCCTTTTCTAAGGTCATAAAATCTTTTTAGCATTTTAACTTTGTTTAGCCACCTTACTTCGCAATAGTATGCCACATCATCGTGTTTTGAAGAGAGTTCATCCAAAAATGCTTTAAACTAGCGATGGATTCCATAACGTTCTTCAGTCGATGGAGCACAAGTTTTGTTGGTGAATAATGCAATGCAACCTTTTCGTGAACCGACCATTGAAGGCGCACCATCTGTGCACACTCCAACTAATTTCCACCATTGCAAACCATATTGCTCAAAAATATTTTGCACTTCGGCAAAAATATCTTTTCCAGTGGTGGTCCCTTGTTGTAGTGGCTGTAAAACCAGTAATTCCTTTGTCTCTTCCTAAGGACTATTTTTCGACTCGATCTGTGGCCACAGATTAATACAGATACCGCACTTTCGTTCGGTGCGCAAATCATCACATAACCTTAATTTGGGCAGAGAATCTATCAACTCAGCAGCGTTGAGTCGGCCGGAGACTGTTATTGTTGTTTCAGACGTCGTGTGCAGTGGCGGCGTTTTTTTGTTCTTCGAAGCTCCGGCCGCTGAAGTAAAGTATAAATTAAATTTAAATATTTAAAGACTCTTCTAGAAAAGTCAGTGGTATGGTGTGTGCTGCCAAACACTACAAAATTACCAGCTCATAGCTTTTTTAGATTTCCCAAGGATATAAGAAGATAAGTTTTTTTTCAATGTTATATATTTTATTATAATAATGTGTAAAAACTTTAAGACATATGCTAAAACAGCTCTAAATACGCTATAGCTTATATAGGCCTAATTACTAATTCATATTTTAAAAACAACTAAATAAATTTCGTTACTAATTGTGTACGTGTTTCGGGAGCCCTTGACAATAAAAGTGAAGTTGTGGAAATTACAGATAAAGTAGCGATCGAACGACCGATAGGCGAAGTAAGTGAAAACATTTACATCCCCTTTCTTCCGTGGCATCGCGTTATTAAATGTAGAGATTTTTCGAAATCGCGTTTTTAATCCCTTTGTCCGAAGCTGTAAACTGATTTCGAGATTCCGAAACTTAATGCTTGCACACTCGTAAACGGGAAGTATTGTAATCGTGAAAAAATCACCCCCGAGATTTTTTGAGATCTTTACGTTTCAAGTTTTAAGATTTTGGTACGAATCGAAAATGGCGCCTTAATAAATTATTTAAAAATTCAGCCTGAAAAAACTATTTAACAGATTGATTTCAAATTGTGTGCAATAACTAACTATGGTATAGAAATGAACCAGTAAAACTGTGGTACTAATTCAAGATGGCGGCTATATTAAATGTTTGTAATCGTGAAAAAAATTACCCTCTCAGGTTTTACAATCTTCACGTTTTCGTGTTCCTAGTAACATTTGGTATGAATTTAAGATAGCAAAACAAAATGGCGGCCAAATAAATTTTCCAAAATCAACGTAAAAAAGTCTTATTCAATTGGCTTTAAATTTTGCAGAAAAATTAAATGTAATATAAACCGGCACGAGTTCAAAATGGGGGTGTGTGTCAATGTAAAAACTACCTATTGAATTGATTTTAAATTATGCCCAAAAATCAAGTGTGGCATAAGTAGTAACTGATAAAATATTGATAGGAATCCAATATGATGAAACAAAATGGCGCCGAAAAAAAGTGTTTGAGAAGACAGTATATGTGTTGCTAAATAACTATGCACTGAACTAAACTGAGTCACACTTCACTATTCCTAATAAAATTAAAGATTCATAACGAGGGAAATTCCGGGTAAAGGAAATTTATCGATTTTTTAATTATTATTTGCATGCCATGGAAATACCTATTGTTTTCATTCATTGGTTTAAATTTTGTTTTTTACAAACTTGTATTAGGTTCAGTTGTATGTAACTAACTATGTATATAAATAAATATTGGCAGCCGATTTTAATCTACTTCTGATTTTATTGTTGTATCGATGAAATTTTGTAAGCGTACATAATTCTGATGATAATTTTGCTACCATCGGGCTGATCGATGGTAACAAATGGTATCGATCGATGTTAGCCTACTTTTCACTGTATGGATTTAAAATTTTGTAACTATATCTAATTCGTATAATAATACAATCAGCTCGATAATACCAATCAATTTTAACCTACATCTAATTGTTGTGTCGATTTGAAAATTTGCAAGTATGGGTAATTCAAATGGCAATATCAAAATTTGGTAGCAGCTAGCTGATCTGACCAGCCCGATGATACCAAATTCTTCACATGGTCCCAGCTAGTAATTTCCTTTTGTTTGGGCTCATTTGGTTTGTTTGATCGAGTCCAATACATAATTTGGTACTACACAGTTGATCTGATCAGCTCACTGGTACCAAGTTTTTGATAACTAAAAACAAGCTTTTGTCAGTAACGCACTAAAAAGTACAAAATAATGTAATGTTGTCGAAATTGATTAAACGTACATGCTTCTCAAAGACACGAAAAAGCGAGCAAGAAACTGGGTCATGGCTTGCAATAGAGAAAATCTTTTTGATAAAATAAACGATTTGCTTACAAGTCAGAGGTTACGTAGCTTACACTTGAATTATCCTTCTACTTATATATGGATATTACAAAAAATTTAAATGAACATCAAAATTGAATTTGCTGACCACAAAAACTGTGAAAATCAGAAACATAATATTCCATTTTTGTGATGTGAGAGAGTATAATAGTAAATAATATTTACGTTTTTCACACGCACGCCAACAGCAGAAGTGAAATGAATATAACATGCGCTAAAACCCTTTCTACATGATACTAAAACACAATGTTTTCAAGTTCAGCGATATAACTAATCTAACAATAATATTAAAATTTAACCTTGCCCTTAATTCTTTATAAATCTATAAAAGCTCAACTACTCTGTATGTGCTTAACTACTATGTATACACTAATTTTTCAATATAAATATATTAAACTTGGTTAAACATTACTCAAAATATTTTAATAAGGTCCTGCTCAGAATAAATAAAAGTATTTCGAGTACATCTCTGAGTTCTCCGCCCAGCTAATGGAGTTCGAGTAAACGCGTTTATGAATGAAAATTCCAGGAGTGCGGTATCTGATTGGTTGTTAATCTGTGCTGTGGCGTTCCACTGCGTACGCTTAATACAATTATTTCTCGATTTTAGTCTTTATGATTGGAAGAATACAGTTTTAGGTTGGTTGACAGTAATTACAAATAAACTATGTGTGCTAAATCTATTTGAAATTTCTGAATCTTTCGAGGGCCGGATTGGAGCTGGTAGAGGTTGCCCATATATGTTCTAAATCAACAGGGATAATCATTTCCAAGCAACCAATATGCACAGTTAATAGGCAGAAAATAAATAAGTTAATTTTTAATAGTAGTTATTAAAAATATTGTCTCGAACTAAAGCATAATTATAAATGTATGTCTAAAGAGAAATTAATCGAGATATGGCCAATTAATAATATAAAATTATAACATAAAGGGAGATATTGTTAATTATTGTGGTCGGTGTAAACGCAATAAAGCATAAGCTGATTACCAAGCTTATGTTCTTGTTTAAAATTAATTCGATCTAAGGATTACCGATGGTTGTTATTGTCTAGCATAATCTAAATACATCTATGGAAGAGAAAAAACTAGATCTAACCGTCTAACGAGGAATAAACTAGATCTCTCGAGGAACAAAAGGTATATTTCGTGACTATTTGAGTCAAGATGGGAATAATTATTGCAGTAATTATAAGTTTTCTTCAAATATGAATTTCTAGTTAGCAAAAAGAGATAATATATTTGTTCCAGACACACGGTCAGGTGTACCTTAAGAGAGCTTTATTAATATTATTCTATCACACTATAATATTATTACTTGTTAAATGGACATATCACCTTCATTAACAAAAGTTTCATATCATATCAATGAGAAGAAGAACTCTTTTTAAATAGAATTATTTCAATTTTAATAAATTAAAAGACTGATTCTGAGCATTTGCAATTCTCGCTTGAAATTAGAGATGGGACATGTAACTCATTTTAATGATGCGCGTGTAACTCATTTTAATGATGACTTCATGATATTGCCGAAAAATATAATGTGTTTTTTTCCATAATGTTAGAATAAATAATATTTGAGTATATTGCATTTTCAACCTATATTATTTTCTTAAATAGTAAATTGCCTTATAAATAGGGAAATCCAACCACATCTAATATCTATATTTGTATTTATTTTACATCTAAACAGCCGAAATAAAAAGATAAAACCTAAAGAGTTAAGACCGCTAAGTCGCGACGCATCAGGAATGTAACAAACAACACATATTGCAATGCAATTCGACTCTTTCGGCGGTCGGTGACTCTCCGGCTCTTCATCATCGCAAGTCGTTTCCGCTCCGTTACGCTGTAAGTGAGAGGCGAGTCAGAATCGAAAAAGATCTGTACCGCGGAGCTACTTCAGTGACTCACTTAACTGAGCTGATTCTTTGAGCCCGCTCACTCCTGAGTTACACATCTCTACTTGTAATATCTCAAGGATATATAAGGCAGCAAGGTAAAAATACGTCTGGACCTGAAAAAGAAATTTAGTATGGTAGTTAATGTGTTGAAAAAATGTAAATTATAGAAGTTACCCTCTTGTCAAAAATAACACAATAACTGTTACCATAATTTGCATATTTATAATATATTTTGTTGATAGTTTTTCCTGGAAATAAATTAATTAATGCTATTTGTTTATTTACAGAAGTTCTCTGCAAAATGCCCCAGAGATAGTGGTATATTAAAAAGTCTGTAAAAAAAATCAAAACTGGCAAATGTATGAAAATATGGTCAAATGGAATTGTAATGGGATACATTATCTATCCCTGAGGATTTTTGTATTGTCCTTTTCAAAAGTAATTTCAAAAAATCTCCTCCAAAGTATAAAAGTGTTGTGATATAGTGTGTTTACAAGTTTACAGAATAGTTTTATGTCACCACCGTCCGAATGAAAGAAATATCGTCAACGTGTGATTCTGAAAACTTGCTCTGAAAAAATTTAATAAGTTATGCATGAATAGTTTCCCAAGAAAGGGTGATACAGATCAACTCATCTCCAAGCCTTTTTTGTGTCTAAAAAAAATGTTAAATTAAAAAAGGGTTGTTCTAAGGTTGTGGAACTCATAATAAAAGAATGTCCACAAGGAGGGAAGAGGATGTATTTTGTAAGTTAAAAACTTTTAATGTGCAAATTTTAAGTTAATTAATATTTTGTAGGGTTCATCTCGCTACCTTAATGAAAAAATGAGATAAGTCGATAATTAAATATTTATTTAATAATAATTAAAAATATGTTTTAAAACTCCCAAACATGGTCGCGTTCCATATTGCTCAATTTCTAAGCTTAAGTCTGTTGACTGTTAAGGTTACAATTGCGTTTCATGAAAATATTCGCCATTGTGTTTTTAGTGCGCCTGTAGATGTTGAGTGACAGAACGAGAAGTCACAGTGATTATCCAATTATATGTTTTTATAAGGAACTTTTTAGTATTTAAATATTACACCGTTTAGGCAGTTCTCTTCGAAATCAGTTACAAGTTGAATACACCGACGATAATAATATAATAATTCTTTAAATCTTAATACCAAGAGTGCACAATTAATATTCGTAATTTAGGACTACAATTCTTCCGTTACCTTAGACAGGAGATTTGTAGATTGAATAAGTATAGTTCAAAGATAATACCACTTTTAGGAAACTATGTTAAAAATATTAAAACTTACTGCTGAAACAAAGTTATATCTTATGGTTGTTTCAGTATTTTCAGTATTATTATTATGTTATTATTCTTACGATAGGATAGGAGGTTGTTACAGTAGGTTATGATGTTAATATTGACCTGCTTCTATTTCTGAATAACAAGGCATACAAAAAAGGGCATATTCGAGTATTAACTTTGTTAATATCCAGCATCTTTTTTTGACCCCTTCCAAGAAAAGCAAATAAATCCGTTCTGGCTAATGCCATGTAAGTCAAGGTAGAGATATTCAGGTAGATGTAGCAGATCCACTCTATGTACTTGCTAAAGGTGCTTTACTGAATCAATTATCATAATAGATGGTATGCAATTGTCAGATATCTATAATAGCAATACAAACTACGTTCTTACAAAGTATGATAAATTGATTGTTATTGCGTTTGATATATATCTGGTTGGCCCTTGCATCAAACATGAACTTATATTAGAAAAAGTTCCCCGTTTATTTTGTAGAGGCATAAAACTAATAACCAAAAAAGATATATTTCTGTTAAACAAAGAAAATAAGCAGTGTTTTATGAAAATACTTAGTGTAAGTTTTGAAAGTATTGGATGTCAGGCAATACATGCACGTGGAGATGAAATATTTTTTGTCTACCCAGATAGCAGCGGGTGCGTTCGAACAACAAACGGGAACGGAGTGATCAGATTTTAGTTTAAAAAATCCAGTCTATGTGTTCTGGATGAAGATCACCTAGTTGATCGAAATGTAACATGTGACTGTCAAAAAAAAATAAAAAAATAAAAAAAACTATATAAGAAGGTTTAAGAAAAAAAACAAGATATATATATATATATATATATATATATATATATATATATATATATATATATATATATATATATATATATATATATATATATATATATAGGACTTGGCCAAGCACACACGAAATGACGACATTCGAGATCTCTATAAAGAACAGAAAAAAGAATATACCGTTATTTAAAAATCAAACATAACGAAAATATAGTCCTGAAAGACATTTTACAAGAGATTTTTCTACCATAAACATTATTATTTAATTAAGCCCTAAAGGGCTACTTAACTCTTAAAGATTTTTACTAAAACGCCGCGACCACCGTTATTTATAAATCAAACTCAACGAACATATAGTCCTGAGTGACGTTTTACAGAGCTTTATGCTACCACGAAAATTATTATTTAATTCAGCCCTAATGGGCTATTTTACTCTAAAAGGTTTTTACTAAAACTACTTTGTGCTCGAGATCGATAATTACAGGCCAGTGTCAATACTCACTATTTTTTCTAAGATCTTTGAGAGAGCCCTATATATCATTTGAAATGATCCACCTAGTTTTAAAACCGCGTGATCCACAAAAACGGCGGCTTTAGAACTGATGGAATTCGTACACAGAGAGCTTGAGGTGAAACGATTAGTTTCTTCTTCGATTTGTCTAAGGCCTTCGACATACTCAAATTCCAGTTTATTGAGAGCAAACTATATAACTTGGTTATAAGGGGACAAGCACTCTCACTCATAAAGTCATACCTGTCAGAACGCAAATTGCTGGAAAAAATGAATAACTGTACCTCAGATAAATATGGTTTGAGTATGGGTGCACCACAGGGATAGGTATTGGTCCCCATTATATTTCTAAAAAGGACTTGAATGTTCCTGGGACAACCATCAAGTTTGGCGACGACATCTCTGCTGCAATCTCTGGAGAAAATATCGATGACACAGTATCGAAAATTAATTAAGTTTGTCAAAACATGAAGACTTGGTGTTACACAAAACAACACTAAAAAAATGGTCACTGTGAAACTAATAATATTATATATAAATATAAACTATAAATATATAAACTTCCCAGATACCATTTGCCCTCGTAATAAATACCATAATAACCCAATGTAAATTTCATGATATTCTGAAGAACTTCGGTTTTACTTTCATCTTCACATTCTACTTTAAATTCATTTTCTAGTATCATTCTTTTCTTGCTTGTGGTCGTATCGGTATTTGATTGGTTCTGAATGTTACCTCTAAAACCCATTTTCTTTATTAAGTTGATAACAAATTAGATGACATGAGTCATCTTTTCTGGAGGCAATTTTCCTTTTCCGCTTGTTGTATCATTCTCTTTTGACTTAAGAATATAAATTGCTCTTTTTATAGTTTAAACAGAACTTTCTTCGTCAGTAACTTTTTTTCTAATCTAACTTTAACTTGGTATCTCATTTAACTTTTTATTCAAATTCACTCTATTTGACATAATCCTGAGGAGTTTAAACTGAAGTGGTCTTACAATGGTCATTATTTGGGAAAATGGTATTTTCGGGGTTTTTTCGACACAGTAAAATTTGATTTGCGTTTAGCAGTCTAAATGCTGAGTAGCCAGATTATTTCGGTTGATACATTCTGCCTTGAGACGATTACGTTATTGGATGTTGTTAAAAAGAGAACTGCCCAAGTAGTATATATAATCATATATGGGCTAAAATGCTGTGATATTGGCTAATATTCTTGACTAATTAGCTAAAATTGCTAGCCAAAATAACAGTTCTATTACAGTATAAAGACGGAAATATAGTAAATTGGGGAATAATAATTTGGCCATAATGGGGTAAAAATGGCCAATTGGCAATTATACGACCCTCTGTTTTGATTTTAGGTTGGGTTTTACTTTTTGACTTTAAAATCGAGCTTTTTTTAGCTGAATTCTGACTTGTTTTTTAACCGAAATTGGAGTAACACTTTTTTCCGAAATTTACCTAAATAATTTCTCATTTTTTGCCTTTTCTTCATTTATTTCATAAATCATCAATTGTTTCAAATTATGTAGAAATAGTATTAACAGAACCAATCAGTGTAAGAATTTATAACCCAAGAGGAAATGCAAAGATAACATATTATGGTGTGACGGTTGGTAGGGGCAAAAAACACTTGCGCAGGAACTTTTACTGTTAAAAGAATCTAAGATAGGCATGTAAAACACGTGCAACTTCTTGAAACTAAAAATTTCGATTTCTACAATTTTTTTTTTAGTTTGGAAATGTATTTTACGAAGAAAATTGATTAAAAGGTTCATAACGTAAAAAAACATGCATGAAAATACGTATTTATAGGTAGAAAGAATATGTTTGTTTAAAGTGGTCAAGTAATGGCTGCTACGTAATTAGTTTAATTTTAATTTCAATCATGGCGGATCATCAAAAGTTCTGGGCTATTTTTTAAGCAAATATTCCTTGAAATCGGCCACTTTGTAAGCAAATGGCAATAATTTTCAAATGTAGCCAAAATGTAGCAACATTTACTAAAATTTTGCCAATAAAGATGGCTACTTGGTTTGCCTTTAATACTCGCTATAAAAGGACTAATTTAAGACCCAAGAGCCAGCGTAACAAAATTAAACGACGATTACCACAATACCGTGTTTCTATAATATGTGGTGGAATATTTAATCTTTTTACTAGACATTTTGTATGGTAAGTAATTTATATTTCGTTTTTCTAAATATGTCTTCAGTTTGGTTAATATAATTTTATAGGCTATAAACGTAAATTTGAAAATGTGGCATATTTTGGCAGTATTATAGCAAAAATAAGCGAAATAAAACTACCCAATTTTAGTTTAATTTTGAAAATATGATAATAAAAGCCATATTTTTTCCTCTCAATTTTTGTTGTCTTAAAATGTCATAATTTGGCATTCTTATATAGCTATTATTACTATAATTAAACTTATATACTTGCTAAAATATGTTTGGTTGAAATTTGAGAAAAATGCCTATTTATTGATTATATTCTGACCCCGATTTCTATTGATTAAGAATGCCATATTCTGGCAACTATGCTTACTATAATCTAACTTCAATACTTACTAGAATATATCTGGTTATGTTGTGGCAACAAAATGGACAGATATTTCTACTTTTTAACCATCTAATATTACAAAAAAAAAACTTCGAGGTTTAATTACCCCATAAAAGATATTTTTTGGCCAAGTAATTATGCTATAGCCTATATACATTAAAAACTGCTACTTTTGGAGCCAAAAAATCTAATTTGAAGCGAGCTTTCATGGCTAGAAAACAAACCAAGAATCATTTGCCAAAATTTGACAAATCTCTGGTTTTTATGTGTCTTTTATGGCTAATTGTTAGACAAAAAAGCTCATCAGCTAATTTGTGCTACTTGGGTGTCTGAGATGAATTATGAGCATAAGCTTGGGATGCCTGCTAGGTAAGCATTTGTACATTTTTATCATTATCTGAACTCTGAAAGTATTTTCTTAAAATAAATAACTGCTTTATAAAGTCTTCTAAATCTTTTCTTTGACACTCCTTATTTTAGCATTTAAAGATTGTTACCGAGTATTTTTTTTTTATTAAAGAAATACAAATGTTCGAGCATCAAGTACTGGACCCACTGATCGTTGATCAGAGCCCAATTCAAATCATAATATTTTTTGACTTCTTCAGGGACATTGCATTTGATTCAGATGTTAGACGAGCTTTTGTGGTAAATGGCCATACATCAAAAGTTTGAGAACTACAACTTACTTAATATATAAGAGATTTAACTAAAACCACTTTATTATAGTGTTGTGAGAGTATAAAAAAACCTGGGCCTAATCATTGACTCTAATCTCAAATTCGAAAAACACGTTTCGGAGGTATGCCAAAAAGTCTATATCAGTATTAAATCTTTATTTCGATTCAAAAACTTCCTGGACGAAACCACTAAAAAAATGCTTGTAAACTCCTTGGTGTTCTCCCATTTTCACTATGCTAATGTGGTCTATGGGCCCTGTTTGACGGGTGAGAGCTGCAAGAGCCTACAGAGAATGCAGAACCACTGCATTCGTTTCGTCACTAAGGTTCCACGTTTCCATGATATCCCATTTTTATAGGCAACTCAATTTGCTAAAACTAAATGAAATGAGATTTATCCATTTTGCCTGTTTTGTGTCGTTAATACTAGGACCCCTATATACCTGGCTGATAAGCTGGTGAGAAGAAGTGATGTACACCTTAATCTTGACGTTCCGCGCCATCGTAGCGTAGCGTTCCGTCCAAGCTTCTCATACTTAGCTCCCTACAGTTTCAATCAGATTTCGAGCTTGTTCCCAAAAGGGACATAAAAATTCATTAAAGAGAAATCTGAGGCGTGAGATTCTGCAGAGCACCCTCAAATTTAATTTTAATTTTAGTTTGTTTTAGTGCCTAATATTTATACTTACTGTGCTATTTATTTTTGTTTGGGACTTGGTTTTGATACCATTGGTTTTAAGCGTCCCTGTCCTTTTGTGTACTGCTTTTAATTTTATTTTATATGTTGTGCACCATAAATGATTTTTAAATTTGAATTTGAATACAATTAGAATACCCTCCTCTAAGTGGCAGTGATAGATCGGTTGTAAATTACATGCTGACCATCCTCGTCACTGGAATAACATCAAACCTTTGTAGACAAAATACGGATATTGCCTATACAACATTTTTTCATGTCTTATCTTTTCAAGTTCCCTTCAAGATAATTAACATTAAAATACCGACGAAGGTTTATGCCGAATTTTATCTTTTATTATTCTGATCATTTATGCCGAGCTTATCATATATAATTATGTTTATTAAGTTTAATTTCATTTTTTATCTCTTACACCGAGACTTATTATTTATATACCCAGCATTTTTAGTAATTTTATCTATTTTAAGTTATATTAATTAGCTAGGGATTCTGCATTGTTAGTTCAGTATATTGTAAGGCATCGGGTAATGTTAGTTGCAACACCTGTCTCACCGTTGAATTTCTAATAGAGTTTTGTCTGAGGGAATATTGTGTTTCAACGGCAAGCTTATAGAAGAATCAACATCAACACAGGAGTCACTACGAACCAAATTCACTGCATAGAAGCTCAACGTAACTTGCAACCAAGTGCTGTCAACTAAAACTGCATGCTTTAGGTGACAGTCACACAGGATTGCCATCAATCGTGATCGATCGACTAAAAATGCATCTTAAAAAGCATTGGCATATATAAAAAGCATAAAAATAGCATGTACAAATAACGTGTTGTTTGATCTGTTACATTATTCATATTTATACTTACGATATTTTGAATGAAAGACAGAAATGTGCAATTGACAACTTATCAAATCCAATCGAAAGATGTGATCGATCGCGCGTGATTGAGATAATGTGACGTGAAATTAAATCCTGAAATCAGATTTTAGCTTCTTTTTAGATTTTTTACTCTTCTTAATCATTTTTGAAAATTTGATATACTTGACATAACATGCTTAACAATAAGGATACTCCAGTGACTCTTTATTTTTCTGACGACTCATTTGTCCACTAGCTGCATATTATGTGTCCAGTGAACTTAACCAAAACAACTTCATTATCAACAGCCGTCTTTTCTAGTTAATAATTACAATGCGTGACAGCTACTTGCAAAAGATAGTGGCACACAGTCATTTTTCTGGGCAGTATAATTAGCTCCAAAGTATTCTTCGATGGAAGGCTAATTTTTCCAAATGTATTTTTCTTGAAAAATTATTAAAGATAGATGTTTTCTCTTAAGGTATTTCCACATGTTCAGATCGTTGTGCGTTTTCTCCAGAACCCGAAATATTTTACGAAATTCTTTTTTGAAACTTTTGAGAAATAATTTTTTCTTCCTTTGGATCATAACCAAAACTGGTTCCATCACAATTATATATACTATAACCATCTTTCGGGACGATGTTTTTTCTTGAAAAATGTTTCAAAGTGTGACACACCATTGGTGAAAGAATTCCTGCTTTAACTAATATCGTCTAACTAACGTTTCATGAAATAATAAAATAGTCTCGTACTAAACTTTACCATCCCCGTTATCACTTCAGTCTACACTTGATTGTTCTTTAACGAACTGCAGAACTTAATGTTTGGACATCCCATAAACGTTTCTGCGGGTTGCTAGCAGATCAGTAACATTAATTTTCCAGAACGAGTTTTTCCTGCGCCTTGGATTTTATAGGAGTATATGGATGATTTCTATACTTTGATAATGTAGATATTTATATTCCAAATTTCTCATAAGCATCTTGCACCATTTTTTCCTTTTTATATGTATACTTGAGAGTACTTTTGAGATAGTTCAAACTGTATAGTGCCCTTCTGGACTTTAGCATAAAACTGACTTAAAAAAAAAAGCTCCGAAAAGTAAAAAATACCATTCTTCAACTTTCAAAATTCGACTTATTGTAGTCGGCGTTAAATTATCCGGTTACTAGGTATTTGATATTAGTTCTTCTTTTTTCAGAATTCATTCTTTTCTTTTTAAAGGCATCGTGTATTACCCCAAGTAATATTTATTAATATTTGAAATGCCGACTGCAGTAAGTCAAGCTGTTTAAACTATTATTTTGTTCTTTTTGGTGTCTTCTTGAAATCGATTTAATTTTTCTCAAAATGTTTGTTTATTTTTATTTTTAAACGTATTTTCGTATTTTTTTATACTAGTTTTTATTTTATTTCTTTACGTATTTTAAATTTTTGTAAATAAACAGACACTTACGAATTTTTGTTTATTCTGAAATATTTCTTATCAATATAAACAGCGTTTAAACATGTTCAAATTTTACGATATTTTTAATGGATTAGTTTTGTATTTCACTTTTTAAGTAGGCAGTGCAAAAATACTCCGCTACTAGATCATATATTGCTTTCTATTATATTAGGTAATATGTTCACTAACATAACTTCGTTATTTATTATCGTTACAAAGCCATTATAGTTATTAAGATATATTATAAGGCTAATAATCCTTAGGGTCGACACAGTCTATCGAAATCGTTATCCTTTATAATATCCGTGGTGCATTCCACTTTTAATGTCAAACTAAGTAAAATATTTTTTAATTCAGAAAAATCTAGTTTTAATAATAATAAATCAAATTATTTATTTCTAATAGGTGTTATTTCTTATTTAATTATTTTTTCTAATGACCTAGGGCGTTATTTTTTCTATAATAATGTCCTAGGGTGTTATTTCTTATTTAACTGACTTTGACATAGTGTTATTATTTGTCAAATAATGAACTAGCAATTAATTTGTCAAATATTCTCGTTTTTCTGTCTCTTATATTTTAGCGAGCGGTTTTTCTGTACTTAAACTATATTAAACTGATGCTTTTCAAGATGGTAAAAAACCCATTCGAGTCTGTTCACTACTAGTTACAGAGAAAATGTAACATCTAATATTGTTAAATTTATATAAAAGAAAAGTTATGCGCTAACAAATATCTTCAAACAAAGGAGAGCGTATATTTTGACAGATTGCGATGACAACAATAACGATTTCCTGGAATCCTTTTATTCCACTATACCCTGAAGGTGAATACAATGAAAATTTTTTAACATAAGTAACGTGCTAAATTAACACACAGTTAATGTATTTTATATTTTTTCAATAATTACTTAAGTTTAAATTACAATTCTTATGAAAATAAAATGTCCTATTAATTTAGTAAAACAAATTTAGTCAAGATCACTAATTCAACATGTCTTTAATTTTATATACAGCTGTTTTGTTTTACCAAAGTTCGAGAAAACTACATTTTTTAAGTTTAATTTGGTAAAGGGTAAAAAACGGTATGTTTATATATATTTCACATCAAACTTCTCATGAAAATAAAATTTCCTATTATTTTAGTAACACAAATTTATTCAAAGCCACTAATTTAACATGTCTTTAATCTGATATGAAATTTCACTAAAATTTGAGGAAAATTGATTTGTTAAATTCAAGTTTGGTAAAGGAAAAAAAAAGTTACGTTTTTTAGGTTATTTCAAACTTCTTATGAAAATAAAATTTCCCATTAATTTAGTAATGCAAATCTAGTCAAAATCAGTAATTCAACATGTCTTTAATCTTATATACTTAGAATGTTTTATTTTACTAAAGTTCGAAGAGAATAATTTTTTTTTAAGATTAATTTGGTAAAGGTTAAAAAATATGTTTTTAGTGTATGTCACATCAAAGAAAAAATAATTATTTACTACATCTCTAATTTACACCTTTAAGTAAAATAAAATTGTAGGCAATCGGTAGATAGAGCTATTATCAACTGACTTTTAATAATTTAGTGTTACTGAAGTTGGTAGTTTGTATTATATTTATTGAACATGCTTCGAAAATCTTGTAAAAAAATACAATCCACCACCTTTGATGATACCAAATTGTATGCCAGCGATATATAGAGCTATTGCCAACTGACTTTTAACCAGTTAGTATAACTAAAGTTGTTAGTTTGTGATTTCATTGATCCTTCGAGCTACTTGTAAAAAGATACAATCTACCACCTTTAGTGAAAGAAAATTTTATGCGATCGATAGATAGAGCTATTACCAACTGAATGTTAATCATTTAGTGTCACAAAGTTGACAGTTTGTGTTATGTTAAACATAAAATAAGAAAAATCGGTAAATTTCCTTTACCCAGAACTTCCCTCGTTATGATTGTCTTTCCATTTGTTAGTAATAGTGAAGTGTGACCCAATTTAGTTCAGTACATAGTCACAGTATATATGTGTTACATGCACTGTATTTTCAAGATTGCGAAAGTTGGGAAACGTCGACAATTTAAAAAAAGTCTTTTTTTTACTAGATCCTAACCCCAAATAATACAACAGTCTAACATAACACGAGGATCGTTAACGAAAACAATTTAGAAACTTAATATCTGAAAAATATTTTCGGAAGAACGGAGGAGGTAAAGACTGATAGTAGGGGTTTCCTGCAGCATATAGGAACTATATATGTGTCCTGAGGATGCAACAATAAAGTTGCGAAACATCAGCTAATTAAAAATAGACTTTTATTTTTTTTACTGGATCTTAACTCCAAATAACACCCCACTCTAACATAACAACAAAAGGGTTGTTAACGAAAACCATTTAGATTCTTAATATCGGGGAAATATCTGCGGATCAACGTAGTAGGTAACGACTGATAATATGGAATTCATGCAGGATATAGAATCTATATATGTGCCCTGAAGATGCAACAATAAAGTTGCGAAACGTCAACTATTTAAAAATAGACTTTTGTTTTTTTTGCTGTATCTTAACGCCAAACAATACCCCACAAAATTTTTTTAACATTGTTCTGTCCTAATGGATTTTTACCGAAATATTACCAGGTATTCCTCATACGACCCTTAACTTTTAGTCAAAATTTGAAGTCAATCGGGTAAGTAGTATTTAAGCTACGCCGTGAACTGACAGACAGACAGACAGACCGACAGAAGGACCGACGGAATTGATAATTTGTTATCATTGATGGTCTTTTGACATCTAGGCATGCTAAAACGTAAAGATGTGTAAAATCTGAGAGGGTGCTTTTTTCACGATCACAAACATTTTATTTGGCCGCCGTTTTGTTCCGCCATCTGCAATTAGTAACATAGGCTTTCTAGTTTATCCCTATACCACAATTAGTTATAGCACACAATTTGAAATCAAACCATTAAGCAGATTTTTTCAGGCTGAATTTTTAAATTTTTTATTATGCCGCCATTTTGTTTCGCCATCTTGGATTTGTACTAAAATTTTACCAGTTGATTCCAACATAATACTTTTTACGAAAATTTGAGATAAATTGGTTAAGCAGTTTTTTTAATATTAATTTTTTTAAAATTACACTAGTCCGCTATTTTGTTTTGCCATATTGCATTTTCACCAAAATATTACCAAGACATCACAACATAACCCTTAATTTTTGACCAATAAGTCAATCGGGTAGGGAGTATTTAAGCTATGCCGAACTAACAGACAAACAGATCGACAGACGGATCGACGGAATTGATAAAGCAATTGTTTAATATGTATAAGCGGAATGAGCACGCTGACGAGGCATCGTGCTGAAGGTGTGGTATATTAGATTAGTCCGTAATAGATAGATTTAACTAGAGATAGACGTAGTGAGGGCTGTACTATAGTAATAGTCCATAGAATTGTTTAGTTACCAACTACTTTTCTTACTTATCAACCTGGGCCTAAGAGTAAGTTAAATCAACCCAATCAATTCACCAAATATTAGATGGCGACCCTAGTTTAAAAGATCCTGCCTCCCGTGTGGAACTGTTTGGAATTAACATAATAAACTGGCAAAAATATACTGGCGTAATAAATAGCGGATAACAGTTGAAAATGGAAATACTGTATTATGGGCGACATAATACTAAAGGATAAATGATGGACACATTACTAAATAACCACGCTAAATTAAAGACGAATTGGATGCTGATGATGACCATATGGGCCAGAACATTTTTTTTAGGGTTTTATTTTAGGTTCAAAAGAGAAGAAAAATTAAATATTGAAATGGAAAATTTGGAAATTGATGGGAATTTTGCTGTAAAAGACTTAAATTTCAAGTATATGCGTAATAAATATATAAACAAAGGAATTTAAATTGACGTAATCGACTTAGGCTTAAGGTACTAGAATTATTATCAGACAATAGGTGATTAGATTTAAATAAGGGCATGTTGTATCAAAATTTTGTTATTTTTAAGTGTAAAATTGTAAACAAGTCTTATTAATTTAGTAAAACAAATTAAGTCAAGATTACTAATTCAACATGTCTTTAAACTTATATAAAGTGTTTTATTTTAGCAAAGTTCCAGAAAACAACATTTTTTAAGTTTAATTTGGTAAAGGGTAAAAACGATATATTTTTATATACTTCACATCAAACTTTGTAAAGTTTGGTAAAGGAAAAAAAAAATGTTATGTTTTTTATGTCATTTCAAACTTCTTATGAAAATAAAATTTCCTATTAATTTAGTAACACAAATTTAGTCAAGGTCAGTAATTCAATATGTCTTTAATCTTATATACTTAGAATGTTGTATTTTACTAAAGTTCGAAGAAAATATTTTTTTTAAAGATTAATTTGGTAAAAGACAAAAAAAAATGTTTTTACTATAGGTTACATCAAACAAAAAATAATTATTTACTACATCTCTAATTTACACCTTTAAGTAAAATAAAATTGTATTCAATCGGTAGATAGAGCTATTATTAACTGACTTTAAACCAGTTAGTATAACTAAGGTTGTTAGTTTGTATTTTCATTGATCCTTCGAACTACTTGCAAAAAGAAACAATCTACCACCTTTAGTGGAAGAAAATTTTATGTGATCGATAGATAAAGCTATTATCAACTGAATGTTAATCATTTAGTCTCACAAAGTTGATAGTTTGTGTTAGGTTAAACATAAAATAAGAAAAATCGGTAAATTTCCTTTACCCGGAACTTCCCTCGTTATGATTGGTTTTCCATTTGTTAGTAATAGTGAAGCGTGACCCAATTTAGTTTAGTACATAGTCACAGTATATATGTGCTACATACACTGTATTTTCAAGATGCCGAAAGTTGGGAACGTCGAAAATTTAAAAAAAGTCTTGTTTTTTACTAGATCCTAAGCCCAAATAATACACCAGTCTAACATAACAACACGAGGATCGTTTACGAAAACAATTTAGAAACTTAATATCTGGAAAATATTTTCGGAAGAACGGAGGAGGTAAAGACTGATAGTATGGGTTTCATGCAGGATATAGGAACTATATATATGTGTCCTGAGGATGCAACAATAAAGTTGCGAAACGTCGACTAATTAAAAATAGACTTAGTTTTTTTTACTGGATCTTAACCCCAAATAATACACCACTCTAACATAATAACAAGAGAGTTGTTAACAAAAACCATTTAGATTCTTAATATCGGGGAAATATCTGCGGATCAACGTAGATGACGTAAAGACTAATAATATGGAATTCATGCAGGATATAGAATCTATATAGTGTGGTCATTTAAGTGTGCAACATATGGGAGTTTTTTTTTTATTAACTACACAATCAAAATAAAAATATTGCCAAAAGTTGGTGCATCCTCGATTATCATATAAAGTGTACTTAGAATGGTTGCAAGTCAAACAGCATACAGGGTAGGTCAAAAACTATTAAAATCATGCAAGAGTAAAGTATCATTATTTCGAAAGATTCAGCAAAATGTTATTAAGAAAAGTTGTTTAGCATCAAAAGTTATGCCTGGATATCAAAACATAGCCTCCTGAGAAAAAAAAAATTTTTTGGAAAAAATCAAAAAAGTTTTTAAAAAATTGATTTTTTTGATAATTATCGTAAACACTTTCATAGTTTAATCAAAACAAGATCAGATTCGCATAACTCCGTTCAAATTTTAGGGAATCACAAACTTCAGGTTTGTTGCAACGATATTAAACACAACTTGAAAATTTCGCCAATATTCTTTTTAGCAAGATGAAACATTTGTGAAGAAAATATGCTCATTAAAAACTTTCATTTGAAGTGCAAAATTATAAAATTGTTATTAAATAACTGTACACAATAACTGACAAACCTGAAATCCTATACTAAAATAATCGCGGATACCCATGGAAAAAACAAATGAGGGTTAGAAGTAAAAATGAAGACAGTTCGGTTGCGTTAATATTTCATTCTAGAAGAACAATTATATTATTACATATTAACTTTATTTGATTTAAAATGCCTCCTCTAAGACAATTAACGCTAGTCGAGAAGGCATTGATATGATATGTAGGGATAATTATAAAACAATGCGTGACGCAGCAGATATTTTCAATGAACGACATCCAGTTAAACAAGTTCACTACTCAACTTTAAGTAGAATTTTAATAAACTTCAAACAGACAGGATCTTTAGACTATAAATATAAAAGTGAACGTGCCAAAACTGTTTGTACTGAGGAAAATCAATTAGCGGTACTTCAGTGAGTTGTTGAAAACTCTAGAAGACCCACCCAGGAAATTTCTGCTTATACGGGTATTAAAAAAAGCTCTGTTAAGAGCATTCTCAAGAAAAACAAGTTTCATGCTTATAGGCCAATGTTTACCAGACTATGACATCCGCTATGATTTTTGCATATGTATTCAAGGACAAATAGAAGATCAGCGTGATTTTTATAGACACATTCTCTTTGGGGATGAATCCACGTTCATAACAAATGGCACTGTCTCTTCCCAAAATTGTAGGTGGTGGTCGGACGCAAATTCAAATTTTGTTATTAGCAATAGGAACCAGTATTACCAAAAAAAAAAAAAAAACGGGTGGTGCGGTATTATCAACGAAAAATTGTTGGGTTTTTGGACAATATGAGTTTATAAGAACGGTATAAATTATGGTTTGTACATGACGGATGTCCCGCTCATTCTACTAGAAATATTTCTGAATGGTTAAATGGGAAATTTGGTACTAAATGGTTAGGACGAAATACCGATCCACAGTGGCCTCCTCGTTCCCTAGATCTTACCCCATTAGATTTTTTTTATGTGGATACTTAAAGCAAAAAGTTTATAAGGATCGACCATTTATTAACGTTGAGGAACTTGAAAATTCGATTCGTTTCCATTGCAGAAATATTCCACCGAATATCTTGCGATCTACTTTTAGTGAGTTTTACGACCGCACAATTAGATGCATTGAAGGAGAAGGGCACACAGAAACGCTTAGATAATTTTCATTTTTTTGTGTACTTCCTTAAATGTTTTTTGACTTCATGCTGATTTGTTAATTGTTAAAGTATAATAAACATTTTTGGTAAAACTAGTTGTATCACATTCAATTAGATCTCGTTGCGTTTTATTTTTTGTTAATATTAATTCACATTAATTCACTTTTAACCCTCATTTGTTTTTCCAGTTTGTCAATTATGTGTACAGTTCTTTAATAAATATTTGAAATGAAAATTTTCCACTTCAAATGAAAGTTTTTTTACTGTGCATATTTTCTTCAGAAATGCTTCATCTTGTTAAAAAGAATATTGGCGAAATTTCCAAGTTGTGTTTAATATCGTTGCAACAAACCTGAAGTTTGTGATTCCCTAAAAAATTAAAAATCCAAGTTAATTTCACAAGTATACTTAAATTTGAACGGAGTTATGTGAATCTGATCTGATTTTGATTAAATTACGAAAGTGTTTATGATAATTATCAAAAAAATCAATTTTTCAAAACCTTTTTGGATTTTCTCAAAAAAAAAAAATTTTTTTTCTCAGGAGGATATGTTTTGATATCCATGCATAACTTTTGGTGCTAAACAACTTTTCTTAATAACATTTTGCTGAATCTTTCGAAATAAGGGTACTTTACTCTTGCATGATTTTAATAGTTTTTGACCTACCCTGTATGCTGTTTGACTTGCAACTATTCTAAGTACACTTTATATGATTATCGAGGACGCACCAACTTTTGGCAATATTTTTATTTTAATTGTGTAGTTAATAAAAAAAATTCCTATATGTTGCACACTTAAACGACTACACTTTATATGGGCCTTGAAGATGCAACAATAAAGTTGCGAAACGTCAACTATTTAAATATAGGCTTTTATTTTTTTTTGCTGAATCTTAACCCCAAACAATACACCACAAAATTTTTTTAACATTGTTCCGCTATAATGGCTTTTTATTGAAATATTACGAGGTATTCTTCATACGACCCTTAACTTTTAGTCAAAATTTGAAGTCAATCTGGTAAGTAGTATTTAAGCTATGCCGTGAACTAACAGACAGACAGATCGACAGACGGACCGATGGAATTGATAAAACATGTTTTTTGACATCTAGTAAAATCTGAGAGGGTGCTTTTTTCACGATTACAAACATTTTATTTGGCTGCCATTTTGTTCGGCCATCTGTAATTAGTAACACAGTCTTACTAGTTTATCCCTATACCACAATTAGTTATGGCACACAATTTGAAATCAAACCATTAAGCAGATTTTTTCAGGGTGAATTTTTACATATTTTATTAGGCCTCCATTTTGTTCCGCCATCTTGGATTTGTATCAAAATTTTACCAGTTGATTCCAACATAATACTTGATGTTTTTGCGAAAATTTGAGATAAATTGTATAGCAGTTTTTTTAATAATAATTTTTTTAACATTACACTAGGCCGCCATTTTGTTTTGCCATATTGCATTTTCACCAAAATGTTGCCAAGTTTTCACCATATAAGCCCTAACTTTTGACCAATAAGTCAATCGGGTAGGGAGTATTTAAGCTATGCCAAACTGACACACAAACAGAGCGACAGACGGACCGACGGAATTGATAAAGCAATTGTTTAATATGTATAAGCGGAATGAGCACGCTGACGAGGCATCGTGCTCAAGGTGTGGTATATTAGATTAGTCCGTAATAGACAGATGTAACTAGAGATAGACGTAGTGAGGGCTGTACTATAGTAATAGTCCATAGAATTGTTTAGTTACCAACTACTTTCTTTACTTATCAACCTGGGCTTAAGAGTAAGTTAAATCAACCCAATCAATTCATCAAATATTACATGGCGACCCTGCCTTAAAAGATCCTGCCGGCCTTGTGGAACTGTATGGAATTAACATAATAAACTTGCAAAAATATACTGGCATAGTAGCGGATACCAATGGAAAATGGAAATACTGTATTATGGGCGACATAATACTAAAAGATAAATAGTGGACACATTACTAAATAACCACGCTAAATTAAAGATGAATTGGATGCTGATGATGACCATATGGGCCAGAACATTTTTTAAGGGTTTTATTTCAGGTTCACGAGAGAATAAAATTTAAATATTGAAATGGAAAATTTGGAAATTGATAGGAATTTTGCTGTAAAAGACTTAAATTTCAAGTATATGCGTAATAAATGTATATACAAAGGAATTTAAATTGACGTAATCGACTTAAGCTTAAGGGAGAACTGCACGCAAAAAGTGAAAAACTAGCGACAAGGTCTAGTCAAGTTCAAAGTAAGGTGAAAAGGTATCTACGTATTAGAAAAAATTTCCTGCACGTCCGACCTCAAAAAAATGTGTTATGTATAAACAATTTAAATTACATTTCGTTTAAAAATGGGTTCAAAAGGGTTCACGCGCTGCAGAAATACAAAGACATGAGTACGATTTACCATTTCAAATTTTGCAGTTACGTAGACAAAGGATCAATGCAAGGCGGTAAAGAGCCATTTTGTGGAAAAAAAATTATATGCGACGGCATTTGCGTCAAAAAGTGGTCGAAAAATGGTCGAAAATGGACAAATCTACTTCCATTTTATAATTCTAGATTAGATTTTTTTATAAAAAATCGCATTTAGCGCACAACTATACATATTTCCCTATTGGAATCACATTGAAGCTAATACATATCTCTTACAGTTTTAACATAATATTGCAGCTGCGGAAGGCTTGCAAGTAATCTATAATACTGAATGCAGTTCCCCCTTAAGGTACTAGAATTATTATCAGACAATATATGATTAGATTTAAACAAGGGCGTGTTGTATTAAAATTTTGTTATTTTTAAGTGCAAAATTGTAAACAAGTCCTATTAATTTAGTAAAACAAATTTAGTCAAGATCACTAATTCAACATGTTTTTAAACTTATATAAAGTGTTTTATTTTAGCAAAGTTCGAGAAAACTACATTTTTTAAGTTTAATTTAGTAAAGAGTAAAAAACGATAGTTTTTATATACTTTACATCAAACTTGGTAAAGTTTGGTAGAGGAAAAATAATGTTACGTTTTTTATGTCATTTCAAACTTCTTATGAAAATAAAATTTCCTATTAATTTAGTAACACAAATTTAGTCAAAAGCACTAATTTAACATGTCTTTAATCTGATATGAAATTTCAATAAATTCAAAGAAAATTGATTTGTTAAATTTAAGTTTGGTAAAGGAAAAAAAATGTTATGTTTTTTATGTCATTTCAAACTTCTTATGAAAATAAAATTTCCTATTAATTTAGTAACACAAATTTATTCTAGACCACTAATTTAACATGTCTTTAATCTGATATGAAATTTCAATAAATTCAAAGAAAATTGATTTGTTAAATTTAAGTTTGGTAAAGGAAAAAAAAATGTTATGTTTTTTATGTCATTTCAAACTTCTTATGAAAATAAAATTTCCTATTAATTTAGTAACACAAATTTAGTCAAGATCAGTAATTTAACATGTCTTTAATCTTATATACTTAGAATGTTTTATTTTACTAAAGTTCGAAGAAAATATTTTTTTTTTAAGATTAGTTTGGTAAAGGATAAAAAAATATGTTTTTACTATAGGCCACATCAAACAAAAAATAATTATTTACTACATCTCTAATTTACACCTTTAAGTAAAATAAAATTGTATGCAAACGGTAGATAGAGCTATTATCAACTGACTTTTAATAACTTAGTGTTACTAAAGTTGGTAGTTTGTATTATATTTATTGGATATGCTTCGAAAATCTTGTAAAAAATACAATCTACCACCTTTGATGAAACCAAATTGTATGCCAGCGATATATAGAGCTATTGCCAACTGACTTTTAACCAGTTAGTATAACTAAAGCTGTTAGTTTGTGTTTTCATTGATGCATCGAACTATTTGCAAAAAGATACAATCTACCACCTTTAGTGAAAGAAAATTTTATGTGATCGATAGATAGAGCTATTACCAACTGAATGTTAATCATTTAGCGTCACAAAGTTGATAGTTTGTGTTATGTTAAATATAAAATAAGAAACATCGGTACATTTCCTTTACCCTCGTTATGATTGTTTTTCCATTTGTTAGTAACAGTGAAGTGTGACCCAATTTAGTTCAGTACATAGTCACGTGTTACAAACACTGTATTTTCAAGATGCCGAAAGTTGGGAAACATCGAAAAGTCTAATTTTTTTACTAGATCCTAACCCCAAATAATACACCAGTCTAACATAACAACATGAGGATCGTTAACGAAAACAATTTAGAAACTTCAATATCTGGAAGACTGATAGTATGGGTTTTATTCAGTTCAGGTTCAGGATATAGGATCTATATATATGTGTCCTGAGGATGCAACAATAAAGTTGCGAAACATCGACTAATTAAAAATAGACTCTTGTTTTCTTTTACTGGATCTTAAGCAGTGCTAGTGGAATAGAGTTAAACACAATGATTTTAGTTATTAAATCCTTAGTTAAACAAGCTATTTTGATAATTTGTATTTTGTTGTGTTTTTGGATATTGATTAGCCTTTATTCTGGTTATTTCCTAAATATTCTGCATTTTGACAGATTATTGGTTTTAATTATCTTTTATTAATGTCATACACGAAACAATATTGAGCGTCATTTATTAATTGAATCTAAGTTAGGTGAACATGTATGCTCACCCTTTTCTCTTTTATTTCAGGTGCGTACATCGTTGGTCCACAGCTCGGGTATTCCTTTATTTTATTTTTTTTATTATTTATTTGCCATTTTATTACATTTCTTATTTTTCTAATTCATTTTAGTTATAAGTTTGTTTTAACCTTATTTTATTATTAATATTTCTTTTATTCTGTATTTTTTTTAAATTAAATTTTACACTTTTTCTACACATTTAAATTGTGTTATTTGCTGAAAACATAATTAATTTCAATAACCTAAGTTTTAACACGCCTAGCTCTTTTTGTGCTACAAGTTTTATAAAACATCGAGTATCGACCTCGTTCTATTTTGGTATCCTTCTCGGCTTAATAGCTACTGTGCTGGTTTGCGTCAAATGTCCCTATTTATCGTTTTTCGATTTCTTTTAGAATGAAATTTTGCTAATGACTAAAAGAATTGCATTATATAGTTAAATGAAAATCATAGTAAAAACATAAATGAACTCTCAGGCAGGACAGCTAGATAATTTTAAAAATCGTCTTCTATCACATATATAAAATGTTGAATTCAGTGAGTCATTGACTGTTGCAACAAACAAGCAATGGCCGACCGCGACCTAGTAAAAAATTATGCTGACTATAAAATAACAGATATTCGTCGCATAGTAGGACTAAATTGGAATATATGCTTATTCATTGTAATTAATGATTATTGATTTATAAAAAAATACTAAATTTAATCTTAAGATTCTGATAAAAATGTATCGAATAAATAATAGATCTTTTTATTATCATGGGAAATTGATTATAATCTGATAACATTAAAGTAACTATATTTTCATACAATATTATTATGTAAAACCGAGCGTTATATATACGGTGATGCAGCGTTTAGGTCATAATTATTTAAATTCATTGTGATTATGTTAAGCTTCCAGCAATAATGAACGTAATCCTCGTTTTTATATAGTATCCTCGATAACAATAATATCTAATATTAACTACCGACAAACAGTATTTTTTGATAAATTTTACAGATGTAACAAAATTAACTCTTGTGCTATAAATTACTTAGACATTGTTTATAGGTCATCAAATTTTTAGTTGAGTCTTATCATGTCACTCCTATTTTTATTTAATATACCAAAAAGAAAAATTATCAACTCTCGCACAATGAAAAGCCTATTTTATTAAAATTCGCGGAACTTTAGATAGTAGTTGTTATTGTTTAGGAATATTGTTAGGAATTGTACAGGAACGGCCTGATCACCCGCAAATGTACGAAAGTCCTGAACGCGTTTATTACGTGAAATGTAATAAAGAATAGAAATCGTTGAGGTAGACTGTAAAACAAAAATAAAATGGAAATATATTGATAAAATGCATGCAAAATATGAAATATATATATATATATATATATATATATATATATATATATATATATATATATATATATATATATATATTATTCAATTTGTTTCTTAAACCCGGTATATATTAATTGGACTTCTTTCTTGGGTATAAGTTTATTTGCAAAATCAAACAATGGGATTAACTTGACGTTCCGCCTATCATAGTAGGCTTTCTCAAAAATTGCTCATTCCTTTTTTTTTTTTTGGTATATATGACTTTCCTTTCCTATCTACAATTAATTTAAAAAACATTTAGTGGTCTAATTACAAAAAGACATTTACAATTTTTCTAAAACTGATTCAAAAATTTTATACTATGGACAATAATTATTACAAAATTAATAAAATAAGGTTACATACCTCGAAAAACACATGTTGATTATTTATTTATATTTGAATGATAGGTAGCAAGTTAGTGGTTTGCCAGGCAACTCATGGCACAGTTTTAGGTAAAAAGGTGTTCTTATCGTAGTACGTTTTTTTGAGGAATTTAAAGATAATTTTTTGCTATTTTTTAATTTAAACCTTAGAGTAGAATCAGACATTCATTGTGAATGTGAAATAATTTAAGCTTGAAAATCATTTTCAATCAATTTCCTGTAATAATTCAAGAAATAGGGAGATGATAAGTGAAAATCGCTGATTTTTACACGTAAGGTAGGCGATATTTGGTTTTATTTTAAATATACGTTACAGTTAAATTTTCTGTTTAATTGTATCATTTTCTTAATAATATTATAGCATTATCTCTAATGACCTGCTGTTTATACTTTTTAAGAATTTTGAGGTAATGGAAATATATTTTTGCGGTCAACTTAAAAAATGAAAGGGAAAATGGAATAATATTAATAACACGATTTAATAGACAGCTACTAAATTTATTATATAGAGAAGAAATTATAGAACGTTTACATATCTAATTCACTCTAAAGTATTTTTAATTCTTTAAAATATTAAAATTTCTACTATTGAGGTTTTTTGAGAGATAATCTATTTTAAGCATGTTTGAACGTTTTAGAGGCGTTCGCAACGGGTACTATTCTAAAAAAAAATTTTAGAGGTCACTGGAGATACATTTGAATATTCTGTAAAAAAATGTAATTTAATATGTCTTGAGACTCTCAAGACCTTGTATATGCATCTGGTTCTTGCGAAGTCCAAACATTTTTATCGGTTATTGCAAGCTCGGCAGTAACAGCAACAATATTGTCAGATTTTCGGGCGCAAACCAGCAGAATCTGACGTAAAAAACTAAGAACCATATCAAGTGTATATGCAAATCAATTCGTGCGCCACCTTGCAGCAAACTCGATGAACAATTCTCATGTCTTTTAACGCACTCCGGTACTTCGTTGATCTTCGGTAAACATCGGTCATTCTCGGTTATATCACTTAAAGTACCCAACGGTTGTATTTCGCGTGCCACCCTTTGGGTTTCTGTGGTAAAGGTAGTCGGGAAAGAAAGAGAAAAAACTCAATGTAGAGAGACCTAGAAGCGGTGCCGTGGGGGAATCTTTATGAAATTGGCAATATTGATGAAAAATTGTGATGTCTCAACCGATCCGTTATGGGTCTTTTTGATAGGCATGAGCCATTAATAGGTTTTAAAAAGACTATTATATTCTCCATGGACTACTGATGGTATTAAAGATATGTAGAAAATGCGTGATAAAGCTCTGAATAGGTTCAAAAGGTCGAAACTACCAAAGAATTAAAACAATAAATAAATAATTACAAACAAAATTAGGGAGATTTCAATTCATCTGAAAAATGTAAATAAGATAAACAAGTATTTTATAAATTCTATAAAACATTCTCAATAACCCAAATAACAAATTTGGGACAAATATCGTTCAAATATTAAAGAGGGTGCAAAAGAATTGCTAAGTTTTGCCCCAATTACGAAGTTTAGTATTTACTACATATTAAAAAATATTAAAACCAAATCTTATGTCTGTGATCTTAGAGTAAGAATTAAAGTAGGGATCACAACTCATTCATAAATCACGTTAGGGGTATGCGCCAACATGGTTCCCCTATTTTTCACATTCTATCGAACAATGTTTACGATAAAACAAGACGTGAGTTTTCACTTCTCGTATCGTTCTAGGTTTTTACAGATCCTCATGTTTTTCTATAGTATAAAATCCACTTACTCGATTAACTTTAATTTTATTTAATTTTCCACAAAAATTACGTCTGATATAAAAAAATACTGGTAAAATATTGGTATGAATTCAATATGGCGAAACAAAATGACGACCTGTTAAAATATTTGATGTATGAAAATGAAGAAATGAGCCATGCTTCATTATCGTTGACAAAAAGAAAGATTCTTACCTATTCCTTAATGAGGCAAATAAGTATTTTTACAAATTTCAAAGAAATAATCGTTCTCTACTTCACTATCTAAAATCAAACAATTAAGCTAGGTAAGTTTAAAAGGAAATTAGTTATTTATATATTATTAAACTTTAGTTTTTAGTTATATTTTGCCTTATGTCACTATCATTTTGTATATGTGACATTTAGAAAAATTATTTGTTCAGTTGTTGAAAATGTCATCTTAAACCTGTAACTGTCAAGTTAGACTTTGTCTAAAGTTAAACCTCTTTAGTGAATACAGAGTTTAAAACTAAAATCAATGCTTTTAACGCGCTTTTATTGGCTTCCTATTCGTCTGATTGTATGTTTGTATGTCTGGTTCAAATCTTGTAATGGATTTTTCAGCACTTCCATTTCCGATTGTTTTCAAATTTGACATGCATACACTTTCGGATATAAAAATACAATTTTTTTTAGTCAACGTTTAGAAATTCAAAATGGCGGCGCCAATACGGCCGACGAATTTTGTTACTTGTGTAGCCAAAACTGTAAATCAGTGCCTAGGAAAATTTAAAAATGTCAGCATTTAAAAATTCAAATTAGCGGTGTCAAAATGACAATGTCAACAGATCGGACGGATGATTTTAACATTTGTGAGGATTATTTAAGAATGCACAACAAAAATCAAAATGATGGTGCTAATATAGCGAACGAATTTTGTCATTTGTACACATTCGGCTGAAATATCAGTATCTAGAAGTATTTAAGAATAAAGGTTATGAAATTTTAGTCAATATTTAAGAATTAAAAATGGCGGCACCACCATAGCAGACTAATTTTTAAATTTTGTGATTCAAATTTGGCATTTAGGGGTATCTAAGACTGCACATCATGAATTTTTGTCAATATTTTGAAAATTCAAGATTGTAATGCCAACATGGCGGCGGAATTTAACCATTTGTGTAGATTTGGCTGAAAGAAAGTAGGAATCTGGGAGTATTTGAAAATACAAATCATATATTTTTAGTAAATATTTAAAAAATTAAAGTAGGAATGCCTATAATGCGAGCGAATTTAAATATTGATACAGATTTGATTAAAAATCGATATTAAGTGAGCAATTCATACATTTTTAGTAATAAATATTTAAAATGGGGATGTCATCAATCAATTAATCAATCCGATAAGTACTTTTCAAATATTTTTAAACATTTAATTAGGCCACCTTTTTGTTCCCCCATTTTGAATTTGTCTCAACATTTTTACCAGTTCATCCCTATATAATATTTGATTTTTGAGTAAAATTTGAACATAATCGATGTAGTAGTTTTCTGCATTGACACACAATATTTTATTAGGCCGCCATTTTGGATTTGTAGTAAAACTTATCAGTTGATGGTCGTGTCAAACCTAATTTTTCTGCAAAATTCGTATCAAATGGATAAGCAGTTTCTTAGTAATATTTCAATAAACCGCCATTTTATTCAGCCATATTGAATTTTTACCAAAATGTTACCAGGTCATCATCATACGACCTTTAATTTTTAACCAAAACTTGAAGTAAATAGGACAAGCAGTTCTTGAGCTTTGTCGCGGACAGACATACAGACTAACCGGCGGAACTGAGAAAACATGTTCTTCTTGCGAGGAAAGTAAAAAAAGCGAGCGCTATTAGATACGAATAGAATAGCCAATTGTCATATCGTTTTTCCATGTTAACAGCTAAAATTTAAAAAATAAAAGATTTTTTTAATTTTCAATATCCTAAATCTTAACACATTTTTACTTTTAATACCAAAAGAATCACCATTTAAATTCCTTAACCTGACAACACTTATATAAAAAATTGGCTCAACTCAAGTGAAAATTAAAAAGAGGCGCGAAATCATTCGAAACTTTATTATTTCCAGATTTCATCCAAAATCTAGTGATTTTCGAAATCGCAGTACGTTTTTTTGAGCGTGAGACGCCCTTCGACTATTTTAATATAGTATAGGTATATTCTATAATTATTTTAATTCTGTGGTAGGAAAAACTATTGTAATCGGCAAAAAAATCACCTCAGAGTCTTTTTTGTATCATTTTGCTTCTGAAGATTCTCACATGACCCCCGACGAAATAAACGTTTTATTACACTGAACCGTATTGGTCAATACGTCATCTGACCCAAAATAGGTGAATAAGGTATCTTCCATTAGATATGTCTCCTAGAAAAGGAAATCTTGCTGTTTACTTAGTGATTAAAAGAAAATTCCAAACTTAAACGGCCATTTTTTTACAAACTCACATTGCCGCACCATAGTTAGGTCAACTAAAGCTCCTAGTTTCGTAATGTCCAAGATAAAGTAATTAAAACTTATTTATTAAATATTTAAAAAATTAATGTTCTTCTAATGTCACCGCACCTTTAGAACGCTGCTTCTTGAAGTAAGGCAACATATAATTAGAAGATTTGAGCCATATCAACAAACACACAATAATACATTAAAACACATGCAGTAGTGACGTTAAGAAAAGCTTGGTATCTAATAAAATATTTTTAGCAAATTAATTTCGTTAATGTTAAAATTTATTGTAGTTCCATGACCCGCTATTGGTTTTTAAGCTACGCAGGTCACGTGACCCTGTAACAATGTTTACTGTAGACAATTATACTTTTTTACTATAAGGATCCCTTGTCAATGAAAGTGGGATGGTCTAATACTACAGTGGGATAGTCTAATACGTGGAGTTGTCGATCGGGTTTGCCTAAAACTCTTGTTATTGGTGAAATCTGATCTGAGACTTTGGGTATTTTAGTTTGTATTTTACTATTTTGCAATAAAAGTAATTTCTTTATACTGCTTAGAAACTAATACTGGAAATACATTACTATTCTTTGTATGAAAATTTTATTGCATCATGTTTAAACATATTCACCGTAATATAAATTCGTATAAACATTGGTGTTCCTGGCTAAATAATGAACTCTATTTTTATTCTTCCTCTAAGGTTGTGATAATATAAACATAACAATGATTATTCTGTGTTGTTCCTATATCGTACTATTTTTGTACTTCCACTGCCTAAAATCTGTCAACCAATTGATTTAAATCATCTACGCTCAATAAAGTATATTACCTGTATTGTCTAAAGTTCTTGAGAAAGTACTGGAAAATAAAATCAAACGTCATACAAGTAAATTCAATATATTGCCTTTTAAGCAATCAGGATTGCGGAGTAGATACTCTTGCGCTACTGCTATTTCTTGTATAACAGATAATATTTTTCGGGTGCTTGATAATCAGAAGACGTGGGTTTGAGTCCCTCTGCTATAAATCTTTTACGATATTATTTCTTGGGAAGAACACAACGCGTTAATCTGAATGGAAACTTATCGTCGATTCTTTCAGTATTGCAGCGTGTTCGGCAGGGAAGTATACTGGGACCACTTCTTCAAACATTATACAGTAGTAATTTTTACTAAATCTTAAGATATTGTGACTAACATGTGTACGCAGATGATACACAGATATATCACTCATTTGACAAATTAGGAACTATTCCAGCTATCGAAAAAATTAACTACTATTTAAAAATCTCAGAAGATCATCTTCTTAAATTAAATTCAAACAAACCTACCGCTATTCTTTTTGGGAGTGACATAGTTCGAAAAAACATCTTTAACCATGATGAAACAAATATAACTCTTGATGGGGAAACTATTCTCTTTACTGCTAGCTGTTTAGTGTAATTATTTTTAAGTACCGTCATGACATTGGTTTTTCTTAGTTTGATAATATTATTAGGACAATGGTGAGTGGCTTGGCGCTGGAGTGTGAGGAAGAATTGGTACTGGCTACCTATCACTTTGGCATTTATATACGTTTTACGATTTTATTTGGATATTTTACGATTTTATTTGGATATTTATATGTCGGTTATATCAATATTTGGTATATAATAAATGTATTATTATTATTATTATTATTATTATTTCTCCACCTTCTTGTCCCACAGTATTCCTGTGGTTGTATTTTCTACTGACGGGATTATACCAAGTCAGTAGAAAAAAAAACAAAAAAAAAGGAAAAGGAAAAAAAACAACTATTTTGTATTAAGAAATGATCTAACGATGCTACATGTTTTCACAATGATCGATTTCTGCATATTCCTGTGAATGTCTGTATTAAGTCCTAATTGAGCCACATGCGGTGTAAACGTTCTTGGGGTGAGGCCTATTACTGATGTGACGAGAGGAACAATGAAGATTCTTTCCTGTTTCCACAACCTTTTTATTTAAATTGCCAAGTCGGTGTATTTGGCGATCTTCTCAATGCATTTCACTTGGATGTTCTCGTCGTTGGGGACAGCCATGTCAATTAAATAAATGATCTTTTCTTTTTTCGATTGAAAGGTGATATCGGGTCTGTTTGCGGGGATTGTTTTATTTGTGTGAATGTGTCCCAGTAGAGCTTGTAGTCTGCGTTTTCAAGTATGGATGTTATAATGGTAGTAAGGGTCTGTGTTCTTCGTTAGTTTGTATATTGTGGTTAATGCTTCATGAACGACCTTCGCTGCTATGTTGTATCTCGCGTTATATTTAGTTTCGGCCATTATTCTACATCCACTCGTTATGTGATCGATCGTTTCTCTCTGCTGGTGACATCTCCTGCACCTGGTGTCTTCAATGGTTGTGCCTTTGATGATGTGCTTTTGGTAGTCTCTAGTTGCTATGACTTTGTCCTGAATGGCAAGCAGGAAGCCTTCTGTTTCGGAAAACAGCTGCCCTTCTTGTCACCACGTATATGACAGCTTTTTATGTATGTGGTCTTGCTTTATGTGGTATCTTTGTCTTTGGTGGAGTGTTTTTTTCAGATCAGGTGTTCATCTTTTCTAGTCGTGATTGGATGTGACTGTGTGCCTCTGTTGCGTGGCTCGTTTGAGACAGGTCGGGCGGTGTATGAAATTGCCTAAGGTTTTGATTGATTTTGTATAATTCTAGCACTCTGGTTAGCCAACTGTGGGGTGTGTAGGCTTTTTATAATCTATGTAACCAGTGTGAAGGTTTCTATTATTTTTTCTGGTTTGTTCCATGATTAGCTGCTCATTGCATCCTCGTCTATTTTTCCTGCACCCCTTTTGCTCTTTTGTGTGCTAGATGTTGTTCTATTCTCCTGGTTATTGTGGCTGTGATGATCTTATATAGGATAGGTCGGTAATTTGACGGGTTCTTAGTGTCTCAGTTTTTAGGTTTAAAGTATGTTATTCCTTGGGATGAGAAAACTGGGGAGTGTGCTAGGTTTTAAAATAATATCATTAATTTGGCAAGTGAGAGTGATTTGATTGTTTCTGCAACTTCTTGTGTTGTCATTGCAAAGTCCTCTTGTTCCTCCAAGCATTTGTGTCTGTCTTCTTCCGCTTTAATCCATGAAGCGTTATTATTGTGTAGTTTCGGTCCTCACCAAATGCTTTTCCAGTATTCTGTGATTTCTTGTTTGGTCGGTGGTTCTATTACTCGTGCCTCCTCATTGCTCGTGGTTTTTTGGTAGAACTGTTTTTCGCTTCTTCGAAACAGGTTGTTACCGTCCTTTCTTTCACTTGTATCTGCGGAGTCTTGCAGCATACACGGATAATTTTTGCTTCAGAGTGTCAAGCATTTCTGTAAGCGTGTGATCAGGAGATGTAGATTTGACTTCTTGCCGTTCATGAATTGGGTAAGATGTCCCAATTCTTTTCTAATTTTATTAATTTCGATCCTTATCTGCCATTTGAATTTTGGTCTTATGCTGTTGGTGTTTCTGTGTCGTGGCGGGAGTTTCTGATTGTTCTGTGTTATCGTAATTATAGCTGCTGCATAGATCAGTGTATGAATGTCCTTAATTGTGCTCGCATTCGTTATGTTCCACAGTATTACGTGTTCGTTGATTTTTTGTGTGTCCCGTTTGAAGATTACACAAGGAATGTTCTGAACACTTTATTGGCTATTTTTATCATGTGTGCTATCGATTCATCAACATACCCTTCAGCGACCGTTAATGACTTCCAGCTGTCATGTTTCTTTAGTGTCATCAAGTCTCCCCCAGATTCAATTAAAAGTGTAGCAGTCCATCTTCGAAATAAATGAACTATATATAATTTAGCATTTTCAAGTTGAAGAAAATTAGCTACTGTTTCAGATACTTTATAAAACTGATTTTTTCCCAAAAACCTGGTTGATAAATTCTCCATTGCGATATGCATAAAACAGGCGGCGATCCTTTGCTGCTGCTGGACGAAGGACTATGTACATTCGGTAAAATTCAATATATTCTGCAGTAACTACAATTCTCCTGTTTACATCATTCTTTGTTTGCTTAAGTTTCACAATTAATAACTTTCCCGAATCTTGAATATCATCTAATGTTAGCTGGCTGATTTCACAAATTCGACAAGCTCCTGCAATCACAAATACAACAACAACCTTGGCCATTAAATAAACTTCATAGGGAGCATTATTTAAAAAAACACTAATTTGTGTACTCCTATAAATCGCAGCTTTCTTGGGCGTGTAACCTTTCCCATTTTGTTTCAGAAAGGTAATTGGTTTGAAATGTCTACATAATTATCGGTTTGTAACATACTTTTAATCATTGACTAATTCGACCACACTGTTGATGGCTTTTGTTGTGCCAGTTCTTTCGTCTTTTTTATCTTCCATTCGATAAATCTTGAATACGCGGTTTGGTAAATTTTCTGTGATTTAGCTGGTAATAATTTTTATGACACTATTTTCGCTGCTACTACTAACTCAGGTGGAGTCAGAAAAAACTCGGAATCAGACATTTTTTAACTTATTATATTTATATTATTCACAATAACTACTAAACAACCACTAAGTTTGCATTTTTTAAATCAAATCACATAAATAAATTGACAGATATTTGATTACTTCTAATTGTCTAACTCATTTTTTTTAAATTAGGTTCCGTTTTTAATATCCATTATACCTCGATTTGTTTATATAATTGTTTTGTGGTATCCTGTATATTTTTTTATTTCCGAACACTTTTTTTTAATTATTTTAGTAGCCAATAAGATTGGAACGTTGGTATACAAAGACAAAACGTGAAGAGAATTTTATTGTTTCTTTAAAATGAAAATAAATCCTTAATATAATAATTGTTTTTATGCACTATCCTTTTTAGAATTCCCTTTAAATACTTTGTCAATGGTGTAAACGAAGATTGAATACATGATAAAATTGTTGGCAGGGAGACGTTTTCTTTATGTAGTTTCAGTGGCGGCTCGCGGGTGGAAAAGTAAGTGAAGTGCAAATGAAGCAAGAAAATATCGCAATAATTTTTTTCCAGAATTTTTTTATATGTGGAGTCAATTCAATTCTCCTATCCTTCATAGCAGCAAATTTATTTATAACATCCTCATAAAACGGATGAGTTGCCCTAATCTCCTCCAGAAATTCCTTTTGAATTGAAATATTGCCAAGACAAGTAAGTCTTTCTTGAGATATTGTATTTCCTTAATAAGTTTTTAACCATTTAAAGCAAGAAAAACTTCTTTCCACTGAAGCACTTGTCGGCGTTATTGTCAAAATAAGGGAAAACAATTTATATGCTTCGGTAAAAATATATTTATTTTTATTAATTTTTTTCACTTGCTCTTGCAGCGACATATTCCAATTACTCTCATTGGCAAAAATAAGACCAAGCTCATTTTTAAGTCGTTGACTTTTTGAAAATATTTCCCCATATAACCGTAATAAATTTTCAAACGGGCCAGTCGGAAAATTTGAACTATATTCGGAAAATTTAGCAGAACGTGCCAAAAATGAGAATGTAAGTTTTTCACAGTCTTGAAATCTTAATATCATTTCCATTAAAATATGGTCCAATATTTCATAAAAAAGGGTTCTATACTTAGTCCTAATTTCTTCAGGTGAAAGCTTAGCAAGCTCACGTTTGTAATGATTTATTTCTGTAATAGAATTGGCTTTATCACATAGTATTAAAAAAATGTTCATTTCTTTTTTTACAGAGCGCCTCACGACAGTGTTTTATATTGGTTATGCAAAAATGAATGTCAAGCGATTTTTTTTGAAGAGCGTCAAATATTATGTCCGTTATTGAGAAAATGTCATTAAACACGAATGCCAGAAACGTGAATTCAAAATCGTACATCTCACCTAAAAATCCTTTCACAAGGCGGATTGATTTTTCATCAGATTTGTCACAGTTTGTAATAAATTCAAAAACGTCTTTTAATTTATTCCAGTCTTGAACAATCACATTTACTAAGTTTGAATTTGAAGTTGTAACAGCACCATAAATAAATATAACACAAAACAGTCAAGTTAACTGCAAAGGAACTCACCGGTTGCAGCGAAATCCGCGAAAATAAAAGTAAACAACCACCGCAAACTGAACGACGAATATATATGTATATATATATCTATATATGTATATATACATATATATATATATATATATATATATATATATATATATATATATATATATATATATATATATATATGTTGATTTTTACTCCTTCACGGATGGAAAAATACAATGTGTTTTCATTCCGGTGTATGTACATCCGTTCACTACTGTCGGTCTGAAAAGAACAGTTTTGCTGACGTTTCGCCAAAATCACATTTGGCATTTTCGAAGCTTTCTTTCTCGCGTCCGAATAGAGATTATATACTATAGAGTCTCTATTCGGACGCGAGAAAGAAAGCTTCGAAAATGCCAAATGTGATTTTGGCGAAACGTCAGCAAAACTGTTCTTTTCAGAACGACAGTAGTGAACGGATGTACACCCGGAATGAAAACACATATATATATATATATATATATATATATATATATATATATATATATATATATATATATATATATATATATATATATATATATATATATATATATATATATATATATCAAATTGCATTTAACTGATAAAATATATCTTTAGTTTTTTCTGGTAAAGCTGAGTTTTACTAATAATATAAATATTTAAGTGGTTCTACAAATAAACAAATTAGCTAAACAAAATGGGCACCTATGGTAACCTCAACTTACGAGTTGTTTTTGTTTAATTATTAATATAAATAAAGATAATTAAACTGGGCCTTCTAAATTAAAAAAATGATTATAAAGAATTTTTTTTACGCTTATAGGTCGTATCTAAGATAAAATAGTCATTTACGCCCCATAAAATGGCCCTCGTGAGCACGGATAATTTGTAAACTATGTTATCAGTTTTTAAATTAAATTACCTTTTTGGATAAAAATGAATTTCGACACACTCAAAACGAGCTAGTGTCAAATGATAAATTACTCGCGTAAACAATTGGCTAGCTGAAGAGGCTGTTTGTAAAGACAATGTTAACCTTTTTGACATAAAATATAATAAATTGATTACAAGAGATACAAGATCAAACCGAATCCGCATTGCCTGAAAATGTCGTTGATGCTGAAGACCGCAATAAAAATTCTGTTGAAGAAATGTTAGCTGAATTTCAAATATATACTGAAAATTCGTCGCCTTCTTCCTTTGTTCTGGAAATATGTCAACATTTAGTTAATTGTGTGATACTTTAGTTGCAAAAAAAACTTCTTTAGAAAATATTCAGAAATTTATGTATTTAAAATCATTTTTGCGAGATGAACTTCTCAAATTAATTCAAAATCTACCTGCTACTCATGATAATTTTGCTATTAAAAACTTGGTATGAAAATAAAATAGCAGCCCTGAATCTACATTTTTTTTTGGGGTGTCTCTAATGATAAAGTGCACAGCACAAAATTTGAGAGAATTGGTAGCTAATTTAAGAAAGAACTTCGATTTAATAAAAACCTTAGATTATACTAGCAAAGAGTTAATTTACATTTACATTCTGAGAGAAAACTGGACTTTGGCACGTGCAAGACCTGTAATACCAAGTTAGATCAAGACAAAGTTACTGATTTTAATTCATTCCATGAATTTTTAAATAAGAGCGGCCGTATTGGAAAGAATGAATTCAAATGAACCGGAATAAAAGAAATCGATTCGAAAAATAATTTTACATTCTAATAATACTCAAAATAATAACAATAATTCAACATTTAAATGTCAATTTTGTAATTCAAGTTCATACAGAATTTATCAGTGTGATAAATGCAAGGAATTAGAGGTAAATAAAAGACAAAACAATTTGTAAATGGAACGGTGCCAAACGGATTTTTTGGTTTTTCGTCTATTACTGAAATAAAACATGTTTTTTCGAGTGTTTAAAATTTCCTATGATACATGATAACGTCCCTTTTTATGATCCGATGAACCCTATTGAAAATAAGCGAAAACGAAGTTTGAGAAGTATTTTGTTTTATTTTTGAACCTCGTTTTTTTGCTCAAAATCAGGGGTCCATTGAATGTCCTCAGGTGCTTCAAGCTTTGGACAAAAACAAAAAAGGTTCTGAAAGAGCATAGATGAGAAAAAGAAATTCTTATAGACCGATATTATCAAAAAAGTGTTAAGCAAATTACATTTATCTCCGCGTCCTTAAACATTTTTTTTTCTGTAGCTTGCCAAAAATTAGTTTTATTGAAAATTGAGACATGATTAATGCGGAGGAAAAAAGTATAAAACTGCGTTTTAAGCTTGCAGTTAAATGCTTTTGAAGAAAAACTACTTGCGTGCACAGCGTTATAGGTTTTTTGCCGTGTGGTGTTTTTTTTATCTGCACTGACTAACAATAAAATTTATTACAAATCAGTTCTACCTCTTGAAATTTTGGGGTATTTTTTTTCTAAAAGTATATTGATGCCTCGAGGTCCTGCCAAAAATCCGACCCTAATGCAAAAACTCAAAAAGTTATAATTATAAAGAGTACCTTTACTTTCAAGCCGAATATAATCACAGTTATTTAGTTTTTTCATAAAATAGCAAAGCAAGTTCAGAAACTTTTTGTACAACTTTCAAATTTACTCTTTGTACTAAAATATTCGAAAATCTACCTTAAAAAATCTGCATATATTTGCATACATTTTTCTTCTAATTGGAAAAGCCCCCGGGGCAACCACAAGGGCGTAACATCAAGTTGCCTTGAATTTCAATAAAATACGAAGTGGTTATAGTCGCTGTCAAAATTTTATTTAATCTTAAAGCTTCAAAAACAGACTCTTGGGTATATTTGAGAGTGGTATTGTAAAACTTAGAAATTTAGCTACAATTTTGTAAAATATCTTTAAGAAAATTTGCTGTCAATCCCAATTTACGATTAATATCGATTTTGGTTTGATAGAAGTGCTACTCGATTACTTTTTCGGATGAGCTGGAGCAGCGAAATGCTTGCCTGTAATTGGTTACAGGACAGATGCATTTTTCAGGATATAGGCCGGGATTTTTTGACACATTAGCAGTCTTTTTCAGTTTACTGGCTACATTTTCTAAATTGTGTGTGCTTTTATGACAGCATATGTTTAACTTACGCAGTGTAATAGTAAATACGAATTTCTTTATTGTACTGTTCGGATAAGTAGTAAAACCTACAATGTTGTACAGAGGAAGTAGGTGTATATTGGAGATTTTCTTTCCTTAGAAATTCTGGTTTAAGAACTGTAATTCTTTTTCTTAGTGAAACATCTCGGTATCAGACATCGATTTAGGAGATTTGGGTAATAAACTGGGAGAATTTTGTTTTCGCAGCAGTGACTTCCAATTTTTTTTCTCTACTAGAACTTTTGTAGGATTATAGGTGTCGATTTTTTGGTAATAGATAAGATTTTATAAATAAAAAAATATTTAATCTTCCAGAATTGGCTCTAGCGTAATTTTTTAACAGGTTTCACTATTTGATGAGATTTTTTGACACTTCGTCATGCTTTCAGTACACAAGTATAGCATATATTATATTATACGGGGACAGTAGTTAGATATAGGAATATTAGGAATATTTTTTTAGAAATCCTGGTTTAAAAGCTGTAATTTTTTTAATAGCGAAACATTTTAGTATAAGGCATAGATTTAAGTACTAAATGGGCGAAATTTTGTTTTAGCAGACGTGGATTTTTATTTTTTTTCCTTTACTGAATCTTTTGGGAGATTCAAAATATCTATTTGGTTTTTTTCGGAAATAGATAGGATATTTCATGTAATACTAAGAGGCGTACTTTACTAATTTTTTTTGACAGTTCCAAAAAGAATTATTTCTTCCTGTAACTTTTAAAAAGCTTAAAATTTTTAAATACGGTTTTTACAGAAAATTGACATCTGACAAAAAACCGTCTTTTTCCCGTAACTTCTAAATTACTTAAAATGCTTAAATGCGGTTTTCCCAGTTCCATGTAACTTTTATTGAGGTAGTTTATTAATATTTTTGCAGGTGTCAAATAAACTGTCTTTTTCCCATAACTTCGAAAATTATTTAAAATTTTGAAATACCTACGGTTTTTATATTTCCATGTAACTTTCCGTGGCGTAATTTATTAAAAACAATATTTCGACAGTTGTCAAAAAACTGTCTTTTCCCATAACTTCTAAACTACTTAAACATTTTTAATACGGTTTAAACTAGTTAAATTTTTTTTAATGCGGTTTTCACAGTTCCATGTAACTTTTAATCAGGTAATTTATTTTAGAAAAATATTTTGGAACCTGTCTTCTTAATGTCTAGTCTTCCTAACTTAATGTATGTAAGGTGGGATAATAGGCAACACCGACAATACTAGAAAGTCTGGAAGCGGGCATCGATGAGGCATCATAAGTAGTTTTTCCCCATATACGCAGGAAATAATAAATACTGCTAGCATCCTATTCCCTTCACGTTAAAAGGGTGTCCAAAACAACGACCTATCGACGAAGCATGGTTGGAATTGCGCATGCGCATGTTCGCATACGTCACGTCAATTACATTTGTTTGCTTGTCAAAATGTCAAATTTAAAATTTTGTATTGCAGTGCATATGAAATTCAGGATCAATGTTTTTTTTGAAATTGGAAATTATCTAATTGCATAATGATTGAGTACGTCCTAAGCCGTGGCTATAAGTTTTTTTCAACGCCGTCATTCGCCTTAATAGTATTTGGAGCACTGATGGAGATGTAGTCGAATTTCCTTAAATGCTTAAAAGATTTTTACAGCGGGTTTGGGAACAAGGTTTGAGCCCCATTCTACCGATGTTTTGAGATGGTTTTCTTTCGAATATGACAATATCAATAAACTAAAAATTCTGCTACGGATTTGATTGACTTAAGTACAGGTAAGGAAAAACACCAAGAGAAAAATGAATATTCTTTGAAGAGTTCTAAGTTAGAGGAATATTTTCATCAATTTTTTTGTTGCAGGTTCTATACTGATTTGAACAAAAGTGAAAGGAATATCCGCTTCAGATTTGACATGTTTGTAAGTAGTAATTATTATATTTAAATGATATACTCTTTGATACAGCATTAAATATTTAGAAGAAATTAATGTACCATATACATATTAACTAAGCCCCATTTAATTTCCTCATCATCATCATATAGAGTCTACAAACATTGAACTAGATCAATGTTCGAAGATACAAACACCTCAAATTAGAATCTAGGAAAACTCTTGATTATCGGAGTAACTAAAACTACTGGAAGATCTTATTGCTAATATGTGCTTCTCATATTATACAGGGTAAGACCATCAAAAACTTTCCACCCACAATATTTTTGTATAACCAAACAAAAACTGTTCAAACCTGCCAATTATAGTTTTCAGAATAGATTTTTTTCCTATATTGATCCGCCTAACTGCATATACATATCAATCTCCACTTTATTTCCCACATATATACCTAATTGTTGCTAAGGAAAGAGTCTATGAATCTGAACAAAAGCCAGGTTGAAAGTTTTCGGTGGCTCATCCTGTAGACTTCAGGCTTTTAAAGTTACCTGGAAAGAAGGTTCAGTAGTGGTCTTACGAAGGAATATTAATAGGCCCTACTTCAGTTCTTGTTCTAGAACCTACTGAAGACACAGCTGTTATATTTTTAAAATTGCATTACAATAATTTTAAATGAATAAATAAGGTGTTTCTAACTAAGGCACTGCAATGCTTTGCTATAACAGACTATGCTATGTGAAATACTTGTGGTTTAAATTTTATTTATAGTTATTGTTTGAAAAGTTTCTGTTTAATTTAGACCGACTTGCCTATTTATGTGGCCCATCTGCATTTGCTGATCTTTCTTGATCATCTCAACCTATTTAGACTTGACTCAAATGGCATAAAAAATGTCAGCCGTTGCTAAAATATTGCCTAAAATTTTTGAATTTTCCAGCATTGTCATCTAAATGGTACACAAATTGGATGGAGTGTACTAAAAACATTAAACAAACTTAAACTTAATAGGTGATAAAAAACTAAATGATTGACCAAATAATTGAGGCATTATTTGTTAAACGAAATATTTTTACTTAATCATTATTGAGTCTTTCACTTATTCTTCTAGTTTAGATATTGAAATACTGGCCTGCACAATGGAGTCTAAGGAATCTGTGTGCATATCTTAGATGTTGTCACAGTTTTTATGTGTAGGTACTTAAATATTGCATTAAGTCACATTGGAACATTCTCTTAAAATTAACTTGTCACAAGCATCGGAAAATGCAGCATTGCCCAAGAATAAATATATTGATTATTATATAAAAGGATGAGTTTATAAACAGGATAAATTTCATCAATAAGACTGCTGGTCATGATCCATTCAGCCCATGTTTAATGTTTTTATAATATTATTAATTCTAAAGTGTAAGGGCACAAAATTGTAAATTTTAGGTAGAACAAATATGTCTCTAGATGGTCTTATGTTTAACGGAAGGCAGTAATATATATTGCCAGGCAATACTCCTTGTGTTAAGTTCATGCCCTAGGTTAATTTTATAAATGGGAAATTGAGCATAAATCTTAAGATTGTTTTTTTGAGCCACAAATAGGCTTAGCATTATTGTTTTATTAGCCCTAGCCCTACCTAGACTACTCTACCATAATCAAGAACAGATTCTACAGGCGAACAATAGACCATTCTAAGAGTTGATAGCTGTAAGATATGTCATACAGAATTATATATAAATTTTCTAATTTCATTCTTCCCATATTCAATATGATTTCTCCATTTTAGATTCTGATCTATTATTATCTGTGCCATTTAAACAATATATTATGTACACTTACATATTTAATAAAAATATAAAAAATGGTGTTAAATTTATTATAAATCTTAAAGAAATAAAAAAATAATCTTTTATAATTTAGTCACATACGTACACAAATAATTATTGACATTTTCCAAAATAGCATTTTTGATTGAAGACTAAAAATACAAACATTTTCTTTCCGAGTCCAATTCTTTATTAATAAATCAATATATTTAATTTTTTTTTCAAAATAAGTTTTTGTGTATTATTTAGTTATTTGTGTTTGTATGTTATTCTAATAAAACTATTATTAACATTATTCTTATGTTGATTTTTATTTTATAGGCCGCTCAGTTTCCGCCAAGATTTGCACCAAATTGTGTGAACAATTACTGTTCTGTAACAGAGAATTTCTTTCATTATTTTCAAAATCAGATTCACATTGCTACTGCCATGCAACTTGGAATAAAAAGAGAAGGAAAAGACAATTTAGATGTGAAGTTATGGACTACTTTTGTAAATAAGCCTTTTTCGAACGCTATGCAAGTATGAATTTTTCACTCCTCAAAACAGAAAATAATAAATTTTTTAATTTAGATCTAATTTAAATAGTAAATAAAACAATTTCAAACACGTTTATTTTTTTGAAGAGTTGAGGGTTTAATCTGAGTTTGTACCAAGTATTTTTCTCTCTTTTATTTCACTTTCGATATCTTAAAAAAATAATACATTTATAACAACTTGGTTATTGTAAATGTTGGTTGGGCCACGTTTTGCACGTAATGATTAATAGCTAGCATTCAGTAGAAGAAATGCCTTGTGTATTAAACACTGTATATGCTTGAAATTTAAAATTTGCTAACTGCTAAGAAGCCTGTAACTAAAATTACAGAATTGGAAAAAACAGGTTGTTTGCTATTTATTTTAAATGCTTAACTTTCAGTAGCCTCATCAATGTATGTATGTTAGTATATCGAAATCAGAATGTTATAATAATAAGCAAGGCTAAGGCATTTTCCACTATTTAGGAATAGAAAAAAGTCGAACGTTCTCAAAGAGGCTTGACTAACAACTAAACAGAAGAAGGACCTAAAGTTTCGGCCTCAGTTGTTAAGATTAAAATAAAAAAAAACGTTAAAAATGGACATGTGTTATGACCTTTCACTATGTATCAAATAATGTCAACTGAAACAAACAGCACCCCAGTGTTAATCTAATGTGTGATATGTATATTGGTTTGGATCCTATTTTATATTTACATTTGCGTCTTCAATTTGCTGAATCACTGGTTTTCTAAAATTAGATTTGTACTTTTTAAAATAAAACATTTCTTTATAAGAGAAACCACAAAAATTATCACATACATATTTGAAATTATTTTCATTTTAATTTGGAGGAAGGAACACATGGGACTATTTAGATACATCAGGTAGATGAGAAACATGTTGTGAAGATCTAATCTGCAATAAACGAAATATATACATTATAAAGGAAAAATTAGCGATTTTGTAAGGTCTTAGGGAAAACCTTATAACTTTTTTCTCTGTAGAGATAGCCAAATGCGGTTTGCACCATTCAATTTAGAAATAGCAAATTTCAAATTAGTTTTTCAATTTAGCGTATTTTTAAAACATCGACGATTTTAGTTCAAAATAACGAATTCGGCGCATGCAAAGATTCAAAAAAAAAACATATACCGAAAATTAAGATAGATAGCAGAGGGCGCTTTGCGCTATTTTATTAAGAAATAATGACTTTAAGACATATTTTCTTAGAGTGGCGCTATCGCTGTGGGAAATGTAAAAAATAAATTTCTTAATGGAAATTTAGTCATATCTTTAAAAATATTTATTCCTCGTCAATATTAATGTGTTTAATATATTTCTCAGTTCAAAATACGTATATAATCATATATTTTCAAAGCATTTTCCAAGAAAAATGGAAGTTTTTTTTTTGAAAATGAGGCGTATTAGACAAATAAGTAGTTTTTTTTTAAATGTGTTCAGACTATTTGTTGCGTTTAGATTGACAAACAAAAATCTTTTTTGGCTTTTTCGCAACTGAATAAAAATATTTAACATTAAATTAATTGAAGCAGATATTTAATACAATTACATACCTCAACATGTAGACTAGTCTGTCTACGGAATGTTTCGATACATAATATAAATAATATTATTTAAGCAAGCATAAGAAATTATATCATTTACCTTAAGTTTTTCTAGACACATAGTAGTTGTACAAATACTTTCATCCTATCGGGACTCGTCAGTGCGCCGATCGTGAGAGAAAAACATTAAATAATAGAAAAGGATTTCAAAATTTTAAAATGTGTTCAGATTATTTGTTGCATTTAGATTGACAAACAAAAATCTTTTTTGGCTTTTTGGGAACTGAATAAAAATATTTAACATTAAATTAATTGAAGCAGGTATTTAATATAATTACATAAATTTTGAAATCAATTCTTTTCTATTATTTAATATTTTTCTCTTACGATCGGCGCACTGACGAGTCCCGATAGGATGAAAGTATTTGTACAACTACTATGTGTCTATAAAAACTTAAGGTAAATGATATAATTTCTTATGCTTACTTAAATAATATTATTTATATTATGTATCGAAACATTCCGTAGACAGACTAGTCTACATGTTGAGGTATGTAATTATATTAAATATCTGCTTCAATTAATTTAATGTTAAATATTTTTATTCAGTTGCGAAAAAGCCAAAAAAGATTTTTGTTTGACAAATAAGTAGGTAATACACCATGTAAAATTTTATAAATAAAGACATTATTATATATAAGCATTTGATTTATACTCATAAACCTTAAACACTCTTAACATATCCCTAATCTTACAATACCTATTAACTTTCAAGATAATTCTTAAATCATGTCTCTGTTTTGCTACAATAATATAATGTCGAACAGTACTCAAAGTGAGGGGCTATTATGGTCTTGCACACTGTTATTCTAGAGAACAAAGTCAAACATACCTCTACTTATTCTAAAAGAATTATTTTTTATCTAAAATATGTTTATCAAACTTGAGTTTATCATCAATTATTTAGCCTAGATATTTACATTCAGAAACATACTCGAGTTGCTCCTCAAGAAGATAACATTTTTGTCCCAGACTTAACCGCATTTTCAAAAGTAATTACCGAGACAATTACCTTCGTTATTTTTGTATTTAGAAATAAAAAGTTAACATTTAACAACTTTTCAAATTTCTATAACTGTCTGTAATTTTTCTTGTACTTGTACTGTATATTCCTTAAACATTCTAAAGAAATTTGAATGGGACTTTCACTGGATATTTGGATTATATCCACAAAGCATATTAAAAATCAAAAACATCTGTCCAGCAGCTGGATTCAAACTCGCACATCTAAGACTGTATTATTCAAGCAACTACATAAACAATCTCCTAGATACCTCGACTATCCACCTACACAAATGCTTTATATTTAATAATTTATATATTGAGGGTCCAATTTTGAAAAATCCCACCATCTTAATAGGAAAATTACTCCTAAAATTTTCTAGCTCTAATATTGTTTACAGATCATGACGAGTGAGTACTCTGATGTTTGCGGCACCCTGCGTACTATAAAAAAATCTAAAATGTGGGAAAAAATAAAGAGGTCTATATAAGTTTCAGCACTCTTGTCAAAATATTTTAATGTTTTTGAGATATTAATTTATCAAAATTTGAGGGAAGTCACCCCCTTTTTTTTCTGTAAGTGGATGAATTGGTCATTCATCAGTATCAGTCAGGGTATTGCTCTCTGTTTATATTAGAATAGCTATATATTTGAGACTTACCCCATGATTTATTAATTCAATTATTGTGGGGACATCACCTTCTTTGAGTAGTTGAGTAGACTACAAATAAAGATATTTTTCATGTTATCCTCCTCCTTTATCGATCCTTTATATTTATAAATGTTTCACAGAAATTTGCTTATTTCCTTTGCGGATCGTCTTTACGAAACCTGAAAGGCATATTGTTGAAACAAATGTATATAATATAAACTAATTATATTAATTACCTATCTAAAATCACACCACCTTGCAGGGGATCTCGCCGAAGGATTTCTTTTTTCCTCCCATTATAAAATGAACAATAATACTTTATTTACTAATAACGTATACTTACAATACAAAATGACCAATTTTTGTCAATAAAAAATTGACGGCTTTTAATTTAATTGATTTTGAAGAGCCGTTCAACAAAAATTTCATATTTTAAATATTATGAATATTGAGAAATGTCAGTTTGGTAAACTTTCAAGTTCTGATTCACCTATCACAAGCAAGATATTCGACGCATGCGCAGTATTCATCGTGCTACGGAGGCGAAGTTAGTTCCTCAGTTTCTTTAAAACTCGCACTATACTAGTTAATATGTATATGTTTTTCCCGCAATGAACAGCTGGTGTTGTGACGTCACGACGGCCATACTGCCAGGCACTGTCAGGTCAATGTTCACTTTTCGAAGTTTGTTTACATTGATTAATCGTAAAACAAGTTTTTATTTCCTGGTTTTTCAAGTGAATGTTTAGTTTTTATTATATGTAAGTATACTTACGAATAACTACAAGTGCATATTGTCGATTTCTAATAAATAAAACTTGATTTTTACTTAAATAACTATAATAGATATATGTGTAATTTGGCTATGATTCCTTTTTTTATATTATTATAGCAACGAAATCAGTTATCAGATTCTCAACAATAATTCAAGCTTTTGCAAAGAAGAAAACGCGATAGATTCAAACCGTGTGAAAGGTCTGGTTTTGATGGGGAACTTTATATAATCAAAGGGAATGCTTTTCCAAGTAGAGAGATCGTGTTTAGAAGGTTGAGGTAAGCGCTCTTTATACATTTTAGGCACATATTCATATTGCAAAAAATATTTAATGTGTTAAAACAGTATTTAATTTTGAAACCATTGTTACTGATTTTAATATACTCTGTCGATAATACTCCAGGAATTTTGGTTCTGCCCTGTTTGATAAATAAAAGATTCCCACCTTCATTATATAAACAACTCACACATGATATATGTACATTTAATTTTTAATAATTATTCATTCACTGGGTATATTAATTCGTAAGTTTTATTGAGCTTTAAAAAGTATATTGTGTTTCAGTTACTAATTCTGTTCTATATATGTATATATCTAAATTATTTGTTAAAAAGTTATTTACCACAAACATCATGAAACAGATTAATTTTGTATATTTTGCAGCCTTCTCAAATGAAAATATGTTTTTTTTAACCACTGAACATCCCAGCGTAATAATTTTTAGTTTATTGGGAGTTGGATATGTTTTATGGGTGGTTGTGGTAATCATCGATTATACATGTCATTTTAATAAATTGCTTATCAGTAATGTCACTGCTATTCTATTGAATGCAGTTACCAAGGGCGTCCATAAGGGGGGGGGCCCTTGCCCCTTTCCTGTATTTTGGAAAATGTCCTCTAATCGCTGAACCACCTGCGGATGCCCTTGGCAGTTAATTTGAGCTAGGTCATATGGAATGATATATATGTAAACTCACTAGTAAATGTTTAAATAAACCTTTATCTTGTCTTTAATTATAAAAAAGTACTTTTAGTCAGTTATTTAAATATAATATAGGCAACGAAAAGTAATTTTATAAATCAGCATTGGGAAAATTTAGTTATACAGAATAACTCTCTATAAAAGTCTAAGGTATATTACACAAGTGTTGACTTTATTTACTTCTCAACACTAGTATTGAAAACTGAGTAACTGACTTGAAATAGATTAAAAGTAGGCTTTAGCTTTTTTTTTACTTACCATCTTTCAAATAGGTATTATAGTGTTAATTTTTTTTTTAACACACGTGTGTTATAAAGCACTTTCTAGTGTGAACAGTGCTTTCTTGCCAGTTTCATATGTAGCTGCATGACAAAAATATTTGTCTAACAAATTTACTTCAACGCAACAAAACCTGCTTCTGTAAAATTAGTTGAAAAGAGAAACAACCAGTTTTTTAATGAATTTTCTAGTTTTTGTAAAACTTTTTTCTTTCCTGTCGGAGTAAGGATTTTCTTAATCTGAAATAATATTCTATTATTTATTATGACAAACCAACATACCAAATATTTAACAAAATGAAACAATATCTACATTTTTATAACAGTTTTATTCACGGACTAATTTACATAAATATATATATATACCTATGTATATCTTCAACTAAGGAAAAGAGACTAATATAATATTAAAAAGCTAATCAGATTTTATCAAAATCGAAGAATAATAATTATATAAAATATCAATGTTACATAGATTTAGATTGATTCTATTTCTGCTATCAGAATCTGCAAATTGAGAATTTTGTTAATGTACCATGTATTAAATTTGGCAGAGTTTCAATGCCAAGGTTTCACCTACCTCATACACATGCCCAACTCGTGAAAAGTGAATTGTTTTGACAATATTTTTATTAATTTTGAAATAAATGGGGTTTAAAATGGGATGTTCAAGTTAAACATTAAACCTTTTATAATTACCTTTCACAAGAAAGTTGACAAAACTCGCAAAATGTGTATGAGGCTGATCTAATCAAGTTGAAATATATGTTTTTTCATGAGACTTTTCATTGACGAGACTTGTGCTTTTCACTAAATTTAAATAATAACTGGGGCCACATAAATTTAATATGAATGGTTGGGTTACTGAAGAGGTAAGTACAGTAAAGCAAACAGTTATGTTATGCTATGAATGCTTTTGTCGCCAGCTGGAGTAAAACCTTCTCTTTTTATTGCATGAAGCCACTTCTTTCGATTTTCTTCGTCCTTTGGAAACCCAAAAAATGAACCTTAGATCCTTTCGGATAGTTTCCATTGCAGTTAGGTACACAACGAAAGGGCATTGTTCTAAATTCACATATTCCTTTGCAAATCCACTTTTTATTAGAATTCAAGTGTTAACCTCACTACCACAAACGTCTATTTTGATGAAAGTTTTACCTCACCAGTCTCAAAACTAATAGCACTAACACAAATATGTACAGAAATAGTTAAAAACTACTAATGTTCTAATTTATTTGTAAAAATGAATGCAAAAAATGCGACGTAAACGAATTTACAAATAGCAGTTAACTACAAAGATTTACTACTAGTGATGACTCAGCGCAAGCTGTCAACGGCCGTTTCCAGGCTTTTTAGTAGAGACGGTGTTGTAATAGGTCGAGAGTGGCATTTAGATATAGCTTGTGTTATATGGGGCCTATGTACTCGTATTTGTTCTCGAGGAAAAGCGCACTTTTTACCTTTTAGTCGCCATATCTCAAAAACGGCTTCAGATACACTTTTGAAATTTGTATGTTAATTGTATGTTTTTAAAGCGCATTTGGAAGTATCGAAAAGTATAAAAAAATGTGTTTGTGTTATTTTTAGTTTATCATCCACTAATATTAAAACCTATTTTTTTTCGAATCCAGTGTCGTTTGAAACACGGTAAGTGTCGAGAAAATTAAAATAGTTATTTGAAATCCTCAGAAAAAATGTATTTTTACGGTATTCCCAATCATGTTAAACATGGGTGGGATAAAACTTTGAAAAGTAATATACTTTCGTGTTTAAAAAGTCTAAGCAAATAACAGTTATAGCGGGTTATTTTAAAAAATCTAATTTTTTATTTTTTTGCTGTCGCCTCTAACTTTGGAGGGGAATAAAAATGTTAAATAGGATTTTTATAGATATATATATATATATATATATATATATATATATATATATATATATATATATATATATATATATATATATATATATATATATATATATATATATATATATATATATATATATATATATATATATATATATATATATATATATATATATATATATATATACATATTTTAAGTATGTTAAAAATTGTGCCATAAAAAGCAATTTTTTCAAAACTTTCCGAGAATCTTTGAAGATAAAGGTATCAATCTTAGTATATTTATAGTCAGCAAGAAAAAATTCAATTGATAAAAATATAATACACAGAGTGTTTCATTAGAAAAAAAACATGTTTTGTTTTATTCTATATACATATTTTAAAGACAAAATAGGCTCATGTGATGAATATATATTATACAGTGTGTTCCATTAAAAATCATGTTTGGTGTGCCACAAGTCATCCTGTACCCATACATACATACACACTATTTTTCTGCCTATATCTTTTATTTTTGTCATTTTTTTCTATCTCCAAAATTAAATTAATATTTAGTATAGCGAGTTGTGGCGAAATGCATTAATCGAAGTGAAATCAAAAGGTTATTTGGAAGTTCGAGTGATCTATCAAGGTCAGGCTATCACTTAAACCTATATAAAATTTAATGAATCTGAATGTTTTGGCGTTTGACGTCACATGAAAGTTAGTTTAAAACAAATACCTTCCTTTTCCCAGGAAAGTAAAAATAAGAAAAACAGTTTTTTGTTAATATAATGGTGGGGCTGAAGTTTTGAGTTCTGACAAGTGTCTATGTACGAAAACGAAAAGCAAAATAGAAAATAACTAAAATTATATCTTTTTAATTATTTAAGAGTACATTAGCTTGGCTAGAAAAGAACACCAAAATACCTTTTTTGAACAGTCTTCATTACAAGGTCAAATAACCGTAAAACCGTAAAACAGATTGGTTGAAGTCCGCTACAGTTATGATTTTCTGGGCTATAAACTCTATCCTTAATGGCAGACAAGGCTAAAAACCTAAACTTATCATCTTAGTTCTTTTTAAAAATATAAAAACTTGAATTTTGTCAAAAAATTTGCATGTATAAGTTTGTCTGTTCAGCGGTTTACTTCGGTACCTATACCTACCAAATAACCTTGCTACCCCAGGAAATATTTTTTATCGCGTTTTTTATTAGTACGTTAATAAAATATCTAAAAACCATGTAGACTGATAATGTGAAGTGTTATTCAAATCATAGCCATACGGTTATGGTCTAAAAAAAATATAAAACAAGAATAACATAAAAAGTAGACAAAACATCACGACCTAACATATTGCTTGTTATAAACTTATAGTGAAAAAAAACTCAATCCTCAAATGTCCTTTTCAATTTTTTTTTAAGAATATTTAAAAAAAAAGTTATCTGTTTCTTTAGAGCAAGTAAGATCTCAGAGATTCGGGTCTAATATGTTCAGCAAAAGATAAATTTGGGCGCCATCAACCAACGAATCTCAAAAGTCTAAAAATTTACTTTAATATTATAGAGAACAAAAAAAATTAACTAATTTTTAGAAATTACATGTACTGTAAACTAATATCACTTTTGACCTTCATTAGCTGAATTCCTTGCAAAGAAATAAAATATAAGAAATTAAACACACAACTTTTATTTTACAAATAAATTATTCAACATAAAAGAAGATTTGCTGAACGAGTTATATAAATTAAAAAAATAAAAAAATGTAGTATCTTACAATGTTTACATTTTAGAAAATTTAATTTATTTGTTGTTATTGTTCAAATTTTTATATTTATTATACTGGTCTTTACATGAAGATCTTCTGATTGGCACAACTTAAATTTTCACCTGAAGGTATCGATTCATCCTCGGTTACTATGATAAGCCTCTTCGCTTGACTGCACCTCTATTTGAACTGGTTGTTGTGTCAGGAAGGTTCTAGAATTTATTCAGGACTTCCTTGACTTTTGCTAATAGGTTCGATGGACTGAATGATATTGTGAGTAGGTGGCTCTTCAACTTTGGACTTTAAATAATTTCTGCTACCAATCTAATAAAATTTGCATGAAAGGAAAAACAGTTTTTTAGACCAGTATTTTGATTTATGTTGAACTCAGAGTGGAACAATAAATTAAAAGTAAATATATGTTTTACTTTTTTAAGAGAAATGATAGCTATACCAAGCACTAAATGTAACTATTTGTTTTTACATGATTATACGTTAAATAGACAAAAGCTTAAAACATACCTAATTTTAATTACAAAATTATATTACTTATTTTAACTTACTGTTGCTCAAGTTATCGACTAGATATCGGTTTTGATTGCATGTTTGGGCTCGATTTTCTCGAACATTGAGTGCATAATTTATCTTAAATCTAAAAATTTCATGACGAATTTTAAAACGATTCCATTGCATAAAGTCGGGGCTATTACAACACCAAATAATGTCAATAAAAACGAGATAAACAACAAAATTTCTATTGATGCTATTGATGTTAACACGCAATTTAAAAAATACTAAGTCTCTATAAATGTCCCAAGAAAAAGAAAAAGTTCGTTTACCAAATGCTATTGTACATATTAACGAAAACGGTGAATTTATGACTACTATTTTAAATGCAAATCATCAAATCATTTACCCCTTATGATGTCGTCCTAAACCTAAATAAAAGGACTACGTTTACGCGTCCACCATACATGAGCATATAGACCGACGCACATCTCAAAATTGAACCAAATTAGTGAGAATTATTATGTTGCCTATCTCTGATACGACGTCCACAAAGATGGTGTTAAACCTAACCCCGCAAAAGTGGAAGGCATTCAAAGATTCCTGGAACCAAAAAATGCAAAGGACATTAAATCATTTCTGGGATTAGCAGGTTATTACCGCCGATTCATTCCAAAATTTGCAAAAGTTTCCAAGCCATTAACTAAACTCTTAAAAAAGGACCTCCCACTCTTCTTTGATTCTGAGTGAAAAAGTGCATTTGAAGAATTAAAGAAAGCTCTAATTTCATATCACATTCTAATCTATCCTAATTTTGAAGAAATATTCCTATTTTATAAAATACAGAGATTTTCACACGCAGGCCAAGAACCATTGTTGTCCAGCTTGGCATAAAGATTCAGCTATCCGTACCAAAAATTTTATTGATGTATTATCTAATAAAAAACTTGACATATTGTCTCTAATTGATGAAGGAAGGAAGAAAACTATTATGGAAAATAGGAAAAAAATTCTTCCAATTATAAAAACAATTACTCATGATATTCCGTTAAGAGAAAGCAGCAAGAACTCTGGCAATTTTACAGATCTTTTAAAAGTCAAAATTGATGCTGGTGATGATACTTTAGAAAATCACTTATGTAACGCAGCTGACAACTCTAAATACGGCAACTCTAAATACACTTCTCAGAGGATCCAAAAAGAAATAATTTCATTGGCAGGACAAGTAATATTAACAAATATAGTAGTAGAGGCAAATTTTCAAATTTTAGTGTAATGGCTGATGAGACTGCCGATATTTTCGGACATGAGCAGTTATCCATTGGCATACGATATGTATACGAAAAAAATTTAAAATTTACCCAGATTGAAGAGTTTTTAAGATTCGTGAAATTAGAAAAATTAAGCGCTGAGAGCATAGCCTGTTTTATTTTGGAGTTTTTAGAAAAATCAGGATTAAATTTTAACAAACTTGTAGGACAAAGTTCTGATGGATGCTTAACATGGCTTATCAAATTCACGGGGTTCAGAAGATCATATAAGATAAGTATAAAAAAGTATTTTATTTTCATTGCACCTCCCACAGGTTAAATTTAGTAATTAACGACATCAGTAAAATAACTGAAATTCGAAATACCATAGGTACCGTTAAGGATATAACAGTTTTTTTTAGAGAGGGTACTTTAAGAAGGAATCTAATTCCCAATATAGTTCTGTTTTGTGAGACTCATTGGTCAGCCAAATATAAATCTTTGCGCATTTTTGCTGAAAACTTTAATACCATAAAATACACCACACAAATCTAAAACATCGACGAAAGGGGGAGGTATGTCAAAAGCAGCACCGTTTCCATGGTTACTCACATTCTTTTCATAGACCCGATAGACCCGTGCCAAACTTTATTTAAGACTGTTTTCGATATGAAAACGGGGGAAATTTTAATGAACTCTTGTACCACAAAAAGAGCAGCTCAGTTATGGGCTGCCATAAATTCGTTTAGATTTGTTATTTGTCTAATGGAGGCAAGTAAATATTCAAATATTTTAGAACCAGTCACAAATATGCTACAAGGTGTTTCAATTAATATTGTAGATGTTCACCACCACATAAATTTAATTACCAACAGTTGTGAAAAACATCGCTTAGAATTTGGTAGAGCTTTTACAGACATTTTTTTCTAATGCATTATCTAGTTGTAATGCTCTTAATATAGAGGTGCTTCTCTTAAAAACAAGGTTTTCAAAAGAACATGAAATCGCCTTTGTGTAATATTTTGTCAAAAAATATAAAATCCTTAGATGTTAAATCTTTTGCACATAATGTCTGGAATTTGTACAACATTGAGAATTTGGAAAGCGAATTAAATATTTGGGGAGAGTATTTATTTCAATATCAAATAGCTGCAAGCATAACCATTGAATATCTTATTGGACACAGTAAATTTTTTCCACCTATCAAACATAGCTGCGTGCTTCTACTTACTTTCGCGTGTACTACTTGCACTATATGGCGCAGTTTTAGCACCTTACGAAGTATTAAAACGTGGATAAGATTAATGGGACAAGCCAGACTTATTGGGCTAGCATTGTTGAGTAAATATTTCCAATTTTAACAATGAAATACTAGATCAATGTTGCCAAAGTAATATAAGGCCAGTTTTTGGTTTAGTGTAAAATATACTTATTATTTTTCATACTATTAGGTATTAGTACTAGGTTTTTTTTACCTTTTATAACATTTATTATGTGTTTTGTTCTGTTTTTTTAACGATTTTAATATCGTTATATGGAGAAAAATTTATTTGTTTTTGTTTAATTTATTTTGTTCCTGAAAAAGGTTTCTGTAACCTTTTTATGATATTTATGGAAATAAATGTTATATGAAATACAACAAAAAGTTTTCTATATTGCCCTCCCTGCAAAAATTCTTGGGGGCGCCAATGTGCATGTTCAAGAAGTTAATAGGATTTATATTAATAGGGTGATATTCGTTAGGGGAACGTATTAAGAATGTTTTATCACATTAAGTTATAAGATACTGGTATCCTTTTATTGAAATATTAACACCTTCTTATTTACAGTACGTTATTATTTAGGTTTCTTTATTGGGTCTATTTCATTCAGATTAATTATGATTAACATATTTACTTTCCTTTTTCTTGTAAATTATCTATTTAACATATTTAACAATAATTGACCTTGTAGAGTATGGTTTTAACTTACGTAGGACTTCGTTTAGTATGTATCGAGCCCCTTCACTATAGGGATGTCAATGCATTTATTATTGTTGTCAATACACAAACGCTGCCTTTTTTGTTTAGTTAGTTAGTTTTTCGTATCATGCCCCCCCAATAACAGGGATCTAGGGACGCTGTTGAGCTGTATTAAATATTTGTATTTTAGTAAAACAAGTTCTTATAAATACTATGCTGAAAGTAATTATGTTTTAGGAGCAATCTTATCACAAGGGACATTACCCAACGATAAACATACTGCATACGCATTGCGTACTTTAAATGAAATCAAAACCAGATATTCAACAATCAAAAAATAATTTTTCCCGTAATTAGGGCATGCAAATATGTTCGCCCTTCGGATGACAAATAAGCAATGTAATTAATACATTTGCTGCGGGAAAAAATTGGACGTTATTCTAAAACTATTTATTAGAGGCTGTTTTTTTCCTTATGCCATAAAAAGTATGATAAAAAATATGGGTATTTATGTTCTTCTCATACCATTTACAATAAAATATATTAACAAACTATTTTTTTTAAATTGACCTCCCCACCAGAAAAGTTTGCTAAAAATCCTCTTGTGGTGTTAATTGGTGCCGCGTCCAAATATAGTCAAATACTAGTCTTATTATTTTCCGTTTATTTCTTCCAACCTATATACAGCAGATCTAAACTAGAGTATAAATTTAATAAATAAGAAAAAATGTTAGTAAGACGCTCTAGTCAGTCAATTTAATTTTTTGATATTTTAATGTATCTTGCCTCAAGAGGAAAATAAAATAGATGCCAAAGTAAAAGCCACATATACAACCAAAAAAGTATATTGTCCAGCAAGAACCACGATGCGGCCGACCGGCTTATAAAACAAATTGGAAATGATATTTTAAGATATTCACTTTCAGTGCTGCCAATCTCAAATTTCGGATTGTACGTGGTGTGTTTGTGAATTACCCGCTTTTACCCGCAGCCTAATTTCAAATTACTCGCAATTTTACCCACACGAATGAAATTAGAATTTAAAGTATGGAATTGATAAAATTATAAAATATTATTAATTCATTGTCAATAATAAACTCATAGGACGAACGGAAGGTTAATTTGCATGGACAACATCAACGTTGCCAACATTTTCATTGGGATAATGGGATACCATACCAAAGCACATGAATATGATAGCATAAACCTATTTTGTGTATCTCAATAATTGTACATTTAAAAGAAACTTTTATTTTAATAAGAAAAAAACATTGTTTTATATACTTAAAAATATTTTTTTTACGTAGCTAAAGTAGGTACATATTGCAAATACAAATAGCTTATGAAGAAATAAAATAAACCATATAAGTACCTAAATACCTAAGTATGATTAAGAATTTAATACTTTTATTAACCATTTATCCATGATTACTAACACTACCACAAACTACGATATAAACAACGTGATGAATACATTATATAAAATTAATCAAATATGAGTAGGACTTATATACACGATATCACGAAATTCTTACACCCCACACACTTTGTTTCAACAATAGTAGGTATTAATAAAGGAAAGAAACCATCAGCCTTCGAATCAAATTAATATTTTTAACTTAGTTTAATAAAAATCGGGAGAATGAACGAGAACGACAAATGACGAGATAGAAGTTCAAGTACAACAATAGCATACATTTCTAGAATGCTTAGAGTCTTACCTAGTTACCTATGCCGCATAAGCGCATGTTTTGGTTGTAGAAAGAGATGGAAATGGAAGAGGCATTAGACACTAACACACGTAACAGAGGCAGAAAGTGACCTCTTCTAGCAGTCTAGAGATTTACGTCGATGAGTACAACCGACAACAGTGCATTTCGACGTTGCCATGAGAATCTGAAAAAAGAATCTGGCTGCACAAAATTAAAACCTGGGATTTTTGCTTGTGGCTTAGATTCCTGAATTACCCGCTTTTACTCGCACGGAAAACGGGTAATTACCCTCACATTGGCAGCACTGTTCACTTCACATTTCGTCACCACATTTAAACATGTAACATGGAGTGAAATTACTAATATAATATATTAACCATCATTAGTCATGATTAATGTAAAGAGCTAACAAATTAATTTAAAAATAAGTATTATCATTTTATAATAATTACAATTAATATCTGTAAAATGGTAGTATCCAATTGAGAAAAATTCTGGCGATACGGCCACATCGAGACGGTCCGGTGTTGGGTGATATAAGCTGCGACGAACGTTATAACATGAGGATGTATACATCCTCAGCATTAGTAGCTGAAGTCTAGCTTGTGAGATGATGAAATCCGCTGGCCGAGCCACCGTGTATAATAAATATATTAGAATATCTGTGAATGGTGGCGCACGAACTGCAGTTAATGGCGTTACTTGTATGTTAGTCCAGCATAGATAATAGGGATACCGTCCTATTTTGCTATGTGCCCAGGAAATAATAAACTACATTTTGGTTTTGTGCGTTTTTAGGATGATAATATCCTTTCGAAAAAGCTCTCTATGAAGCGCGAAACGTTAAGGAAATAAAAAATTCTTTTAAGAAAATAAACCAGTTCCCAAGAATTTTTAACAAAAAAATATTAAACGCTGTTTAAGAAAACGCAAATATATATATATATATATATATATATATATATATATATATATAATTGTTATTCCAGACTGAGTGGTACGTTAGAAGTATCTGGAGAACGAAAAGAAAATAATTTTGAAATTTTGATTACAGCCATAGGATTCTTTTAAAAATAATTTCTCGTTTGCATTTTTGCCAGATCTATTGATAACTTTTTTTTTAAACCGGACACCCTGTAGTTTTTTTTATTTTTAAATTATGCGAAACAATCTTAAGATTTTTGTATAGGATATTTTTTCAATTTTCTTACCGTGTCATAAATATTAATTATTTTGTTTTTTTTACCAAAACTATATGAACTAAAACTTCAATATTTTCGTCTCTAGATCAATGTAAAATTTTAGTCAACATGTGGTACTTTAATTTTAGCAACATAAGATCGTCGACTTTTATACACAGTGTCCTAAAAATTAACTGCAATTCAGATTTTATAAATTTGTTCAAAAGTGACTTTTTTTTAAATAGCGTTTATTATTGCAGAGTGGACAAATTGAATTTTTTCCATATAAGGTATTCCTATATCTATTTTGAACTGGTTTCGATTTACAAGCAATTTTATAAATTATAAATAAATATTGATATTTGAGAAACCTAAAACGTTTACGACCAGTTGCAGAAAGCTCAATTAAAGTTTAGGATGTTTAACGGAATGTCAAATTTGACAGCGAGTTCCTAGATTTCTATAGGCAAATTGTCAAATCGGAATGGTCCGTTAAATATTCTAAACAGCAATTAAGTTTTGTGCAACCGATTGTATGATGTAACCACAGCTTTATGCAATGCCAAACAATTTTCTTTTAATATAAATTGTGGTTCATCGCATGACACTGAGTAGCTTTTTGAATTTCTGATGGATCAAGTTGTTCAAATGAGCGTCGTAGTCGATTTTCTAGATCTTCTTTTGAATTAAATGGTGTTTTATAAACCAATTTTTAATCCTATCCCACAGAAAAAAATCTAATGGTGTAAGATCTGGAAATCGTGGTGGCCAACTCCATGATCCTTTACGTTTTATCCACCTGTCATCAAACATATCACACAGTTTTGTGAAAACTTCATAGGTAAAATGAGCAGGAGCACCATCCAGTTGATACCAACAATTTCTCAAATCGATAAGCGGTAGATTATCCAAAAAGTCATATACGGTCGTTCTTAGAATTTCAATATATTTTGTAGAAGTTCAATTTTGTTAATAAATGTATATTGAAACTTGCCTATCCATCAACAATAAAAACAAGGCATTATTTCGTTTTAGTTATAAATAAAACTGGCTCTGGGGGGTTTTTAACCGCCACTGTTTGAATATATTCGTAATCTTGTAAAAATTGAAAATATGTGAGAATCCAAAAAAAGAGGGAAATTATAAATTAAAACGAATTGTTATACGCCCGAGGAGACAAACTAAAATTTAAAACAAAACCCGGGCATCATAAGTAATCGTTGGACATTTGCGCAAATATTTGGCATATAATATGCTAAAATTTTATTTAAAAAACAAAACTGACTACAATACGGAATATTGCAATTCCTATGTAATTATTAACAATCAAAAACAAAAAATATTAAGTCAGATAAATGAAATTTTCTCTCTGAATAAACTTGACATAAACGTGGCTCAATTGATGGATTAGGAATTTTGACGAAAACTAATAAAATAAATATTTTAAAATAAAACCAAAATAATATTAAATTATCAGTGGACAAATTAATCCACTTAGTAATTCTATAAAAAGTTTCCAAGAAATATCTAAAAACATATCTCACACCCAAAGTATTCTAGAATTTAGAGTGAACCAAACTATACCAGGACTAATTAAAATCGAATTACAAGAAATATGTTATTTTGACTATTACAGAAATCAGATTATTTTAGTACAAATCTTTAATACAATACTATTATGTTAAATAGAACGTATTTAGTTGAATTAAGCTCTACATTTAATCTTAAAATAAATAATATAATACTTAGATAAGAGTTATAAAAGCTCAAGAAATTAATATTTAAACGTACCACTGCCTAATATTAATTTAAATTTCACAAATAGGGTCTGTAATAACATACAATTTTTGAAAACTTTAGACATTTAAATAACACTGTATATTATCTTAAGACTAGTTTGTAAACTCTTTTATTATATGTGTTACTAATAATTATAATACTCTAGTATTTAGTAAGTTAAAATTAAAAAATAGAATATTTCCAAATAATTTTAGGTCATGTAAACTTCTTTTTGATATACAGGATTGTTTGCCATACTGGTACAGCTATTGTTATCTTCAAACAGGGGTATTGAATTATTAATTTCAATATTAATAATATTAACTAGTGATTTGGTCCAAAAAGGTTCTTTAACGCATTCAAAAAGTGCCATATTTAGCTTCTGTAGTTGATGTCGCTACAGTATCTTGTTTCTTGGAAATTCTAAATGGTTCAATTTTTAAAAGCCTTAAATAATTATCAAGATGTTCTTTTCCTCTCATCTTCACAATTTCTTCAGTCTGAATCAACATAGCCATCAATTATATCATAATAATTTCCTTTTACGTCGTTAACTTAAGATCAAGGGAACCTTTGATATATTGTAGAACTGCTTAATATTTCCAAAGTTTCCACCTTAGATCAGAAATGTAATTGGTATTTATCAGTCTGAATCATAAAAATGTAATCGCATAGTTTAAAGGGAAATGTTTCAAATAGTATTTGGTATGAGTATAGGGTAATACATCATAAATGTTTAAAATTGTTTGGATATTTGATATTGATTAATTTTATCTTATTAAAATAAAACGAGAAAATATCGTTTGAGAGTGATTTTTTATGGTACGTTCCCAGATAAACCGAAAGTAACATAACACTGCCATACAATTAATTACATAACAAACGAAATTACAAGTTATAGGTACATAAAAATAAGAGGATTCCAAATATTAAATAAATAAAATATTTTTTTTATTTTCCAGTTTGGAAATTTCGTTTTAGCCGGCCTCAAACCAAATAACTTAATCACAAAAATCGGTAAATTTCTTTTACCTGGAAGTTTTCTCGTTATGAATTTTTCCTTTTGTAAATAGTGAAGTGTGTCCCAATTTAGTTCGGTACATAGTCATTTTGTAACACATATATACTGTCTTTTCAAACATTTATATTGGGCACCGTTTTGTTCCACCATATTGGATTCCTACCAATAGTTTATCAATTTCTACCTATATTTTTACAAGCTTTGCTAAAAAAATAAATTAAAAAAAGTCATCACCTGAATCAGGGTTCGAAGACGCATCCGTCGCATTGAAATTCAAGAACCCTACCACTACAAGATCTTGAATCCTATAGTGAATCCGCCAATCACACCACGTTAGAGTGCGCGCGTATTTCAAATCTGATTTTCTACCTAACACTGATGATTTGAGCTCAGTTTAGCATTTGATTTTATAGCTATAATGAGGATGTATGGCTGTATTGATGATTTTTTTGACGAACCTGACAAAATCTAACCACTCTTAACCTAACCTAATCCTCATCCAAAGCCCAGAAATATACATCTGCATGTTTTGTTTCAAATATTTTTTTGTCTCTATTAGTGTTTCTTTTGGAAATGTTTTGTGAAAGTTATTAAATAAATATTTTGTTGGAAACACTGAAATGACAAAACAGTGATACTTACTACTACCTCCCTAATATCAAAAATTATTGACGCGCGCCGTTATTCATACGTACATATCTTTAACAAATAATTCTTTTAATAAATAATTTTTCAATTTAGATTATGTTTAATCGTGGGCGAATTTAGAGGGTGAGTATATTCAAGAAAGGCATAATATTACGGACAAGAAAACTAGAGTGTTTTTTTTTGTTAAACTATGTATGTATGTATATGGACTCGAACTTCTTCCCGAAATAAAATCCTAAATAATGTATGAAAGTGAAGACTTATTAAAATAAGTATATTTTTGTAGTTCCACCAATAACTTTTTCTTTCACTTAAAGTGGCGTTGTTTTGTATTGGTTTACAAGATATATGCTCCCCAACTGTTACCATTCCAACGAAAAATCTATCATAAGGAAATAATGGCAATCCTTGTTGATATCTGTCACCTTATTACGCTGAATTGAGAGAAGTCTACCACGTAATTTTGAGATAAAAATGTTGGTCTATATCTTCCGATATCCCCGTTCGAAAACGAAAGGTATCATAATACATTTACGGAGGGGGTCCAGTGGTATGAAAAAAATGATCTTCTAGCATAATTTCTATAATTTAAATAACAGCTGGTAGAATAGTTCTTGCCCATTGGTGCGCGGTTTTCTACATCTAACTATATTTTCCTTTGTACTTGATCCTTGATTAGTAGTAATTTAACTAACTGTAGACCAGAGTTATTCATATAAGTATTTTATTGTGTTGAATAGGTAGTACTTGATAACTAATCAATATCAAAATCCACTATAAATCAATAACTTTTATAATATTATTTTTTGGTGAGAAAAAAAAATTGAGATCAAAATTTGTTCGCTGGTTCTTCAATTAGGAAATTAGAATGGGAATTACTACAAGTGGCATTACTCTAGTAATGGCAATTGCTTAAAGTTTCAGTTTGAAACAACTTTATGATAGATCTCATCTCATCTATCATATGATAAAATTGCGCTTCCCTAGACAATGTTTACAAATGTTCAAGCCTATAGTCTGTAATAGACGTTTAATTATCATAACCGTAAAATGTCAATATTTATTTTATTTAATAATTCTGAGAATTTCGGATAATGTAATCAAACTTCTTTATTAAGGATACAAATCTATAGGAATACAGAAACTTGGTCATATTACAATTTAATTTTAGGCTCACTAGACAAGAAATTTAAGAAAACTTTATATAATATGGCTTCGACCAGTCTGAGCTTAATGTATTTATGAAAGCAGTGCTTATATGTGTATAATGATTTTAGTTTGATGTAAACACTTTTATAATATCATACATAACATACTGTTGAAAGTTCGAAATTTTGTAAATTATTCATCCCAGATTCTTTGAGTTTCAATAACTAGTACATATTGTTTGAATCATTGAGCTTTGGGAAGTGATTTTGTATAAACTTAAGAGCTTATTGAGATCTTGGTTACCAGGACTCAAATTTATATATTTATTTATCAACAAACGGGTAACTCTAAAACTAAATACCATATGTAATTGATTCTAAATGGAATTTACTTATCAATATGTTAAATATTTGCTCCATTAAAGATTATACTTAGTGCATGTGTTATGCTTTTTTGAAGGTGAGTTGGGAGCCTTCAAAGGGATTTATGTTTGCGTAGCGATTCAAAAACCTCACTGATTTAATCAAGGAATTATACATACCATAATAAGTTGCGTGATAGTCGATTTTAAAAGTATCATTATTCCTCTAAACAATATCAGAAAATTTCAAATTAATCTGTTCTAGTAACTCTGGAGAATCGATGGTACCATTAATCAATTTGAAGACAAAGCAAATATTATTAGTTTTTCTTCGATCCGATAGGGTGTTAAGATTCAAAGAAGTTTGGTCAGAAGGTGATCAGATGATGGATACCTACTCAAGGTGCGATCTTACCAGCGAGCAATACAATGTTATTAGAGAAGATAATGATAAGTCACCACCTACTCTGATAATGAAACCAAGCATTTTTAAAGCTCTAGAAATTATTGAATTAATGATCTTTGAACTTGATTCTTTCGTCAATGAGAATTCCTAAATCTCTTACACTGCATACAGAGTTTAAATCTGCACTCCAACGCTGTATGTGGTGTGAATTTTATCTTTAGTAGTATGAAAACTGATAAAATTGCATATCTTTAAATTGGGAGTTAAACAATTAATTTGAGCCCAATAAACAAAGGTATCCAAACAGTTTTGTAATATAATACTCTGAGTTGGCTTTAATGACGCTATATAATTTTATCGACGAACATCAGATAGTCACAAGATTAAACATATTGACATATCATTAACCAATAAATTAAGCAATAGTGGTGCATACTGACCACCCTGTGGAACACCGGACGTCACCTGAATCGCGTCAGAAACATAATTTATCAATCCTTACTCGCTGAGTTAACCCACAAGCATACTTTACAGCCATCTCAAGGTAAGGTTATCAAAATCAGTAGCCTTCAGTTTCGCCAAGAATAGCTCCTGACCTACTCAGTCGAACGCCTTAGAGAAGTCCGTATTTATATCATCAGGTTGCCAACACCTCTTTAAGGCAGTCAACAAAGCAGTTTCATAAAGCACTAAACTAGTAATTGCTGACTTACCTCTTGCAAAGCCATGTTGCTCGTTAACAATGGTGCTTTTACAACTTTTGCAACTCCCCTATGATTGACAGCATCCTCCTTATCACCTGATTTATAAATAGGGATTATGTAACTTTCTTTCCATAATAGTACAAATCAAATTAATTAAAGCAGATTCCAGAACTTGTAGTTTTCTTACTAATAATAACTATCTTATCAAATACTTTAAATATTTCAGTTTGACTAAAACTAATAGGAATTGTTGTTGTAACTACATAATCAGGAATTTGTACATTGTTATTTTGAGTATATACACTTTTAAAAAAATCTGTGAACAAATTAGCTATAGACTGGGTGTCATCTGCAATTTTGTTGTTATAAAACAAACATTGTGGGAGTGCATTAGAATTCCTATTATCATTTATTTATTTCCAAAAAGAACGAGGATTCTCTGAAATATAACGCTCCATATCTGTCAAATACAATTTATCGTAATCATTCTGTGACGTTGTTTTCATATATGGTTATGAGCAGATTTTTTTTTAATTATAAGATCTTTTACCTGAGCACTAAAATAACATGGAAAGTTAAAAGTCTTATAGGGTTTTACAGTCATAAAATGGAAATGCAGATGCAGAACATTAACTACCAGTTATGTTTAGAATATTTAATTACCTGCGTATCATTATCCCACAGATGAAAACTTGCAACACACAGTATGTTCAACATATAAATAATTTTGGTTCGTTTGAAAAAATTGAATTTTATAAAAATAATATGTATGCGGATAATTACCACTTTGAGTTTGAACTTGCGACTATTGATCAAATTAATACCAGTATTAGAGAAATAAAAACGAGTTGCTGTGGAACGAACAATATTTCTATAAATATGATAAAATGTTGTAGTCCATTTATAGACACTTATATCATACATATAATTAATTCCTGCATTAAAAAAAAAAATTTTCCTGATCCGTGGAAGATTGCTATCGGCAAGCCGTTAGCAAAAAATAACAATCCTAAAACATTCTCTGACTTAAGAATTATTAGCATACTTCCCGTGCTTTCTAAAATTTTGGAAAAAATGTTGCATGGTCAAATGTTTTCATTCTTTGTTGAACATAACATTATCCCTGACACAGCTACCGCTTTAGCCTCTGTGACAGACGATATCATTGCAGCCTATGATAAAAGTCATGCCAGCTTACTCGTGCTTCTGGACTACTCAAAAGCGTTCGATACATTAGATCATAAGCCGTTGTGTGCGAAGTTGCAATATTACGGTTTTACGTTGGAATCTGTCAAAATTATATCGTCATTCCTTAGCAACCGCGCTCAAAAAATTTCAATAGATAATGTTTGCTCATATACAATTAACATATATTCAGCAGTCCCGCAAGGCTCCATATTATCTCCGTTATTATTCATCATTTATACTGCAGAAATAATCACATCTATCAGATTTTGTAAATCAATAGCGTACGCGGACGATACACAACTCTGTTGCAGCTTTGAGATTTCTGAGATTGCAGAAGTCGTACAACACATTAACACTGTCTTAGAGACTCTCCACTCTCTTTCTGAAACTCATAACTTAAAACTTAATTCGAACAAATCAAAACTTTTGTGCATATCAAATAAAGCAAATAGAAAAGTAAAAACTAATGTCAATATTTCGTTGGGTGGCGTGTCTCTTCCTTACGTAGAAGTAAAAAATATAAACAAAAAAGCATTCTGCTTTCTAAAAATCATATTTATTAATCGTCATTTTCTAAGTTTTAAACTAAAAAGATTACTTTGTGACAGTCTTGTTCTCTCTAATTATTCGTATTGTGATTTTATTTACATGCCTTCTCTTATAGAAATCGAACGTAACAGAATACAATAGATTCATTTACGGTATACGAAAATATAATTTTAATAATAGAGTAAAAGATTGAAAATGACTGAATATGAAAAATAGGTGTTATCTCGGTAATTTTGTACATAAACTTTTAACCATTCCAAATATCTAAAAAAAATTAAAGTGTAAATTTATTCCTAGAGGAAACGTCCGTAGCAGAAATATTCGTTTTAAACATTTATTTACTATACCTCAACCCAAATCAGCAATGTTTCGAAGATGCTTCAGCTACAATGCTATAAAATTATATAATTCTCTTCCAGGTGAATTTAAACTTTTCAATATTAACAAATTTAAATTTAAATTTCGTTTGTACTCATTAAGTAGTCAGTGATGCACTGTTACTGTTTGACTGTGTTTGCTGTCGGAATTGTTGAATGTCCAGGGTGCCTCCAGGAAATCCAGAGTGTTTTTCTTGTATTACATCATTTTACATTATATTACCTTTAAATATTCTGTTAATACGTCTACTTTAGTGTATATATGTATTCATTCCATAATTTTGAAGTATAGCTGTGGGGAGGCGATGGTTAAGTAGGAGTAGCCATTTTTAGGCTAGACTTCGCCATGCTCCTTATGGCTCTCCCTCTCAAACATTTTAAAAAATTAAAAAAAAATCAATTATTGTAAAACGTTATTTGTTTTGATTTAAATAAAATACTTTATTATTATTATTATTATTATGTTTCTCTGAGTATCCAGTCTTTTTAGATCGATAGGCTTTGTACAATTCACATGTTAACTGTCTAAAGACAATAATTAGTTAATTGAATCAGACATTCTACTCTGGCCCAATAAGGTAGGAAAAGTTGCTCTATATAGTAGGGAGTATATTGACAAATCTCAAGGCTGTATAAGTATTAAAATGAGCTGTAAAGTCAGAATCAGAGGCATCAATCCATTATTATTCTTGATTGCTATATTCGAAAACCATTTTAAAAATAACATTTTAGAATATTCTTGATATTATACAAATTCATAAAATATAACAATTTAATGAGAAACTAAACATCAACATAGAGGATTCAATTTTAGAAACAGCATTTTAAATATCATTTTCATCAATCAATTTAAAATTAAATTGCACGGCAGTTATAAGATTTAGATAATAAATATATGGAGTTTTATCGACGGGAATTAATTGTTAATATTAACAAAGCTTTGACTAATTTCCTCCGGCCTACTTAACAGTAACTCTGATTGAATTTTGATACGTACACCTCACTGCGAAAGTCTGTGCCAGGTTTTTCTAGAATGACGTTTTACTTTTTCATATTTCATATATGCGTTTTTGTATTCATTAATTACAAATAATATATATTTTTCTAGATAAAAAACAACATGCAAAGTTCTTCTTGGTATATATAAATTTAGCAGAGGCCCCGTTCTTTAATTTAACACATTTCTTAATGCTACGTGTATTGTATGGACGATAAAAGTATCAAATAAGTAACATACTAAATTCATAATAATTTTAATGTCCGACTTGTTTATTATTGACAAATAATGTCAAAGTCAGTTAAACAAGAAATAACATTATAAATAATAATTAAATAAGAAATGACATCCTAGGGAATTATTATAGAAAAATAATATCCTAGGGTACTGGAAATATTAATTTGGTTTCAACATCATTAAAACAAGATTTTTCTTAAAAAAATATTTTACTTACTTGGACATTAAACGGTGCATGAAGGCACCACAGGTATTATAAGGGCTAGCACTTTTGGTCGACGTATATTCCTCGGAACAAAGGCCCTCGGGAAACACTATGTCGACCTCAAGGTTTATTAGCCTTATAATACCCTTGATACCTTAATAACTACTAGCTGGCCCGGCAGACCTTGTTCTGCCTTTTCCGTTAGATGGCGCGATGATTTTCCAGTTGAATTATAAGAATAATTAATATAATTACAGTTATTTATACAAATACGCAATAAAACATTACAAAAAATAGAGTTGAAAAGTCTCTGTGACCAGACGATCATTTCAAAAAAAAGCATGTAAATTGGTGCAGTACAACTCTCTCACGAACTTGCGGAAAAATCTGGCTTAGTGTTTTAAATATATCAATAATTAAAATGTAAAATTTGCAGAATTTGTAAAGCATTTTAGCGAAGTCGGTGAGTTTTTCAATTTCTTTCTTTAAATGTTGATAGCCTTTTATTATTGAAGCAAATATTTTACAGACATCAATTTCATTTTTTCAAGACTATTTTTTTTTTAATTTGCAGTTTTGAGAATCTTGTTAACAATTTCTTTCGAATTCCCTTTTCATACTAAATGCTCCAAGGACAAACAAAACAATTTTTATCGATATTGCCTATCTGCTTTATCAATATTATCCTACTAATTAATTTCTAATTATCCCTCAAAAGAGAAAGATGATTGTGTGGATGAGTTCTTAAAAAGGGAAGGAAAAATAAATCGTGGGCATGTCCGCAAAAAAAAGTGTGAAGTTTGGTAACCGCGATACACGTGTTTCAGTCTTATTAGACTTTATCAGCAGAGCAGTTTAACCAAGTTAAAAGACATAAGAAAGTTGTTCAAAATTCTAGAAAACAAACAAACAAATGTATATTCACTGACAGGAGCCAGCCACACATTTGTAAATTCGGCCAGAAAAAAACCAAAATTTAGAGTAATTTTTTGTCGTCTCTACGGAGGTGATTTTAGCCAGAAGGTAGCTTTCAGCAATTTTCCTATATCTTTTAACTTGGTTAAACTGCTCTGCTGATGAAGTCTAATAAGACTAAAACACGTGTAACGAGGTTACCAAATTTCACACCTTTTTTTTGCGGACATGCCCACGTTTTATTTTCCTTCTCTTTTGAAGAATTCCTCCACACAATCATCTTTCTCTTTTGATTTATCACCTTGAGCTTGGATGTGGCAGCAGATGGCTAAGGTCACCTCCGTAGAGACGTCAGAAATTTATCCTAAATTTTTAAGTTTTTTCTGGTCGAATTTAGAAATGTGTGGCTGGCTCCTGTCAGTAAATCCACGTTTGTTTGTTTGTTTTCTAGGATTTTCAACAATTTTCCTATATCTTTTACCTTGGTTAAACTGCTCTGCTGATTATCACCTTGGGCTTGGATGTCGCGGCAGGTGGTTAAGGTCACCTCCGTAGAGACGTCAGAAATTTATACTAAATTTTGGGTTTTTTTCTGGCAGAATTTACAAATGTGTGGCTGGCTCCTGTCAGTGAATTCACGTCTGTTTGTTTTTTTTCTAGAATTTTCAACAACTTTCCTATATCTTTTAACTTGGTTAAAGTGCTCTGCTGATGAAGTCTAATAAGACTGAAACACGTGTAGCGCGGTTACCAAACTTAACACCTTTTTTTTTTCGGACATGCCCACGATTTATATATATATATATATATATATATATATATATATATATATATATATATATATATAACTTGACAGTTGTCAAAACTTTTGACTTTTAAACGAAAACCTCCGATTTTTTAATTATAAATTATATTCCCATAAAGCTTTAAATTCTAAAAATGTCAGTTTTAAATTTTGGAAATCGGATAAAAATGGCAGAGCCATAGACATTTGTTTTATTTTTCTTAATTGCATTTCAAAGAAAATCTGCCTAAAATTTCTCAATATAAAATAATTTTTTAAAATTATTTATACAAAGTTTTTTTGTTTCAATTTTTTTCATCTTTGGACCTATTTTTTTATAGCATATCAATATGTTTTATTTTATTTTTTATTAAATACTGAATTGCTTTAGTGACGAATTTTAAAATTTTCAAAAATGAAGCAGCCTCTAATGATTGAAAAGTTTACCAGCTGGCCCGGCTGACCTTGTCCTGCCATTTCAGTTAGGTGGCGCGATGAGTTTCCAGTGGAATTATAAGAATATGGCGCGCATTCACCACATCGTCCAGAAGTGTTATTGAAGAAAAACATTGGTTTTATAGAAAAAATACGCAATAGAACAATGTACAAAATAGTGTTGTAAGGTCTCGGTAATTAGATGATAATAATTAAAAAGAAAATCATGAAACTGGTGCTGTAAAACTCTGTCAAGAACTTGCTGAAAAATCTGGCTTAGTGTTTTAAATATATAGATTATGGTTTATAAATAAAATTTGCAAATAATTACGTAATTTATAGTTCATTTTCAAAAACATTGAAATAATTACTAAATCAATTCAGTTTTTACTTATAAATGCAATAAAAAGTTATTGTTGCTTTTTTGAATTTTAAATTAAATGAGTCCAAACAATAAAAAAAATTAACTTTCTTTCTTTTGATAAGTAATACTAAAAAATTATTTTAGGCAGTTTTTGTGTGCCCATACAGTGCGTACTGCGATTAGCCAAATGCCAATAGAATTTAATTTGCATTATTTTTTGAAAAAAAGTAATCGATCCAAAAATGTATTTGTTTCAACGTATTTAATTTAAAACAAACTTTCTAACAAAACCAATAAAAGGTTCAGGGGTCCGAAATTTACCAGAGTCGGGGTAATTATTTAGTAGAAGCTCTTCATTTTTATGCCTAAAGGTGATTAATTTCAAAAAATCATTTTCGCTAGTATATTGCTTTATAAGATAGTTTTTAAGTAAGCTTCTTACTATTTGAAGGAAGAAAATCTATTTTTTTTTGTGAAAACCATACTAAGTAATTACATTACTTGTTAGGACTCAGGAATTGCCCTGTAAAGGTGGGTCCTTTTTAGTCAGTGAAACAACTAGTTGGATAATTCTGAACTACTTTAATAGTAAACGAAACAACTAAAACTAATGACAATAAATATAACTCGACCTCGATACAAAAGAGTATTTGAAAAACACTGGATTAAATCGTTAAACAAAAGGTCTTTCAGTCATTAATAAGGGGGTAACTAACGAGTAGCTAAAAAGCCAGTTTAGTCACAATCCTAATTTATTTTAAGTACTTAGCTTGATTAATTCTGTCGCAGCCACAATGCCCTAAACATTCACCAGCTTTGCTATGGTTTCCAACAGTAGGGCTCCACCTCATACACCTAGTGCGATTTTTTGTTAAAGTCCCTAGTTGTCGTTTCGGTTGCTCTCCAATACTCAGTTTGCATGCGCCGTGTGGCATCAGCTGACTACCTGACCGTAGGCATTTTTGTCTCGAACTTCGGCAGTGGCGGCTCGTTTTAATAACTAATAAATATATCATAGACCATGCGTGCTACATAATTTACCCTCTATTGGATTTCACATACACTTCACGCATCTGATTAATAAAAAAAAAACTCTTACAAACTAACAGCATTCGTAAACTATAATTAAACCTATTCAACAACTTAGCATAAACGATATTACCTAGATAACCCTACTTTACAATTCACTCTCATTACTGATAGGTTCAATAAAGCGCTTCAGGTTATAAATGTTTTGGATACTAACTTCACCTTTTTCATCCAGAACTTCGTAGGAAATTGGACCCTTAATACTAGAAATCGTACTAGGGTCAGAAAAAAAGCGAAATAATTTTATAATAACGAGTTCTTTGGCAGATGATTGTAGATGCGTTCGGACAAGAACCTTATCACCAATATGGAAGGAAAGTAATTATTTTCCCTTTTCTTCGCGAATTTGCGTTTTTTAAAACTTTCATCAAAAATTAAATTTAAGTGAGATAAATGTTCTGGTGTTTTAGAAAAAACTAATAGAGCATCTATGTAAGCAATAACAAATTTACAAACCTCTCCTGGCAAAAACATTTTTCAAAGCCCTAATAAAACTCCCTACAGAAGTCGATAAGCCAAAAGGAAGGACGTTAAAATCATAGGTGTGACCCTCGAATAGAAATCTAGTATACTTCCTATGTTCCCTTACGATTGGTACCTGCCAATAGGATGCCATAAGGTCTATAGTATCTAAACACTGATTATGGTTAAATTTATATATTATTTCAGATGGATTTGGCGGCATCGCATGCTCCTTTATCATTCTACGATTTAAATAAGTAGCATCGAGGCAGATTCTAACTGACCCATCTTTCTTTTTGGCTGTTGTAAGCGGACTGACAAACTCAGTTTGCATTTCACTAATAACCCTCCAATTAAGCATTTCCTTTACTTGTCTTTTTACCTCGTCCTTATAAGAATATGGAATAGAATATTGTTTTATAAAAATCGGTGAATAATCGTGCAAAAATATTTCGTGTTTGTAGATATTAAGTAAACTAGGTTGATCCGAAAATATATTTTTATACTTAAAAGTAACCTATATAGCGATTCTTTGTCGTTTTCACCTAGCAACTCCGAACCATAGGCTATATCGCGTATCTCCTTGTCTGAGTACATTGGAGCAACATTTTTTTTTATCAAAGCGATATCATCCGTTACCTCACTGATAATATTATTTAAATCATTTTCTTTTGTTTCCATAAACGTGTATATTCAAACAGTATATTCACTACCAGCTTTTCAAAAGTACCAACAACTTTTTGTTTTTAAAATCTAAAACAACATTAAAATCTGCCATCCAATCAGAACCTAATATAAAATCACGTGACAAGAGTGGTATTATAAGACACGAATAATTTATTTCAACAACCCCAAAATTTATTTTAAGAAAAAGTTGCTCGCGAACTTTGGAATTCTTGTTACCCCAGGCACCTACTAATACCTCACATTTTGCAGAAATTTTGAATATATTATTATTTTTATCTAAAATTCTATTAAGAAATTACTCAGAGATACCGGTTACTTGGGATCCCGATTCGATCAATGCGCTCCCTTGAATTCCTTCAATATCTACAAAAAGAATCGGGCTTACAATTTCTTTTACACGATCTACTTCGTTTTTTGATAATAAATCCACCGTCATATCCTTATTAAAAATTGTACGTACATTTTCTCGATTGTCTCTATTACCGCGACTATCAAACCCCTTACTGTACTGACGCCGGTCCTGTACATCATCACGATTATCATTATTTCTACTGTTTCTTTCTAATCCTCCCGAATTCCGCGTTTTCATATGTCATATCGATTTTTCTTAGATATTCTTTAATGTGATCCGCACTCTTAAGCCCTGAGTTCAAAATGCCTCTTTGGATATCGGGTGGGAAATGACTAATAATTTACTTTACTCATCTTTTGTCAAAGGTTGTGACAGGTAGCTTCTTTCAAGACATGCAAAAAATAGTCAGCGCACGAACCGCTTTCGTAAACACTAAATTTGATTTTTTGTAAAGTTTCCCTTTCTCAATATCCCAGTGCCGATTTAAAAACGCTTTTTTGAAATCTAAGAATCTTTTAAACTTTTTAATCTCGATCCAATCTAACGCGGAACGTCTCATACAATTAGTGACAAGATATAACAATATATAATATTTGCGGTGGTACCCCCGCTTCCTCGAACATGTTTATTACTAATTTAGTCATAAAAACAACAGGATGCATACGGCCTCCAGGTGAGAAAAACAAATTCATACCTCCTAAATCCTTCCATATTGCGATGTACGCCCTACCTTTACCCGAAAACTCATTTACAATCCCTTTATTTACAACCAAATTATCTACAACAGACGTATCTACTAACCCTCCGCGCTGATTTGCAATGTCAGTTTCAATTTGGGCAAAATTGTCACTAATAGTTTTATTAAGACTAACGCTTAATTCTGATAAACAATTAGATAATGCAGATGTAATATCGTTGAGATTTGGATCCTCCTCAGATTTCAGTCTCTTATTCCTCTTAGACGACATTATTTTTTAATTACTACAACAGAAATATCTTATTTATTCAACAAACTATGTCCAATAAATAGAGATTTTGTCAATAAAATATTATCTCAATATTACCAGCTTAGCTACAACATGCAATAACTACAAAACAAATCAGAACTATCCAACCTGAAAACATCATTCACTAGCCACTAAGTTGCGGCGCCAAAGGTTAGGTCTCAGGGATTGCCATATACATATTAACTACTATACTGCCAGCTTTAAAGAAAAACTGAGGAACTAACGTCGCCTTTGGAAACAATTGTCTCCGTAGCACAGTGAATACTGCGCAAGCGTCGAATATCTTGCTTGTGATAGGTGAATCGGAACTTGACGTTTACCAAACTGACATTTTTCGAGATTCATAATACTTAAAATATGAAATTTGTGTTAAACATTTCTGTTCAAAACCAATTAAATTAAATTTATTGACAAAAATTGGTCAATTTGTATTGTAAGTATACGATATTAGTAAATAAAGTATTATTGTTCATTGTATAATGGGAGGAAAAAAGAAATGCTTCGGCGAGATCCCCTGCAAGATGGTGTGATTTTAAATAGGAAATTAATATAATTATTTTGTATTATATACATTTGTTTCAACAATATTATAATTAAAATTCAGAGTTTTACTTTTTTATATGCATTTCAGGTTTCCTAAAGAAGACCCGCATGGGAAATGGGCAAATTTCTGTGAAAAATTTATAAATATAAAGGATCGATAAAGGAGGATAACAAGAAAAATATCTTTATTTGTAGTCGGCATTTTACTGATGCCGATTACGAAGATAAAAAACTACTCAGAGAAGGTGCTCTCCCCACAATAATTGAAGTTAATAAATCATGGGGTAAGTTTTAAATATATAGCTATTCTAATATAAATAGAGAGCAATGTCCTGACTGATACTGATCTAATTGATCTAATTCATCAACAAACAGAAAAAAAGGGGGATGACTTCCTTCAAATTTTCATAAATTAATAGCTCAAAAACATAAAAATATTTTGAAAAGAGTGCTGAAACATGAATAGACCTCATTTTATTTTTTCCCACATTTAGATTTTTTTTTATAGTACGCAGGGTGCTGCAAACATCAGAGTACTCATTCGTCAGGAACATTAAACAATATTAGAGCTAGAAAATTTTAGGAGTAATTTTCCAGTTAAAAAGTCGGGATTTTTCAAAATTGGACCCTCAAATTGGTAAAGAAATCTCAATTTTTCAAAAATTGATAACCCAACCTGGTAAAATATATACATAAAAAACCAAGTAGTTAATATGTATATGACTGAAACACTTTAACTTTATTGAAATAGATTAGGATATCTACATTATTAAATATAAAGCATTTGTGTAGGTGGATAGTCGAGGTGTCTAGGTCAAAGTCAAAGTAGCTTTATTGTCATAAATTTTGCAATTGTTGACAAAGCCTTGTGAGTAATATAATTAAAATTAACTAAACTATGGCTACATAAATTATGTCATTAAACTAGAGTCATTTTTAATTTTAAATAGATAAAACAAAAAAATATAACAATTTTAATAGGTAAAACATTAAATTGCTTGTAAAAAACGTAACACATACAAAAACAGACACAACACATGTCAAAGTTATTACACTACTACAAATACAGAAAAAAGAGCTACATTAAATTGTCAGAATAAAATTCATTTAAGGTATAATATGACTTTTTCATTAGGATATTTTTAGTTTTCTTTCTGAAAGCCTTCTCATTACCAAACCTCCTTATACTTAAGGGTAAGTTTAAACATTTTTTTGCCACTATAGAAAAATTATTTTTTAATGTGATCGTACTTAGGAATCGGCAAATATAGTGTATGAGAATGGCGCATGTTATAGTGATTAGGCACAAACAATTCATTATTATACTTTTTATGGACCAGACAGAGAGATTCTAAAATAAATAAACAGCATAAAGTCAAAATTGAATGCTTTATAAATAAAGGACGACAAAAATCGCATGCTTTTACACCAGACATAAATCTTAATGCTCTCTTCTGTAACAAAAAGACCCTATAAAAACAAATAGTTAGAACATGAGAACCAAAAGCAAAGTAAAAGTTGCGAGCTACAGATGGATCTAGATTGTTAGAGATAATTCGCAGTGCGTAACAATTAGAGGAAATTTTATTGCATAAATTGTTGATATGAGTTTCAAACTTCAACTCTTTGTCTATAGACAAACCCAAAATTTTTGCCGAGCTAGGCATTGCAATTGGGGCATCATGCAGACATACATTCTCAACATTACATCTAAAATTAAGTATATTAGTCTTGGATACATTGAAAGATAAAAAGTTATCATCAGACCATAGTTTTATTTTAATCAAGTCATCATTTACATTATCTGCAAGACCCTCCAAGTTTGTACCATGCCAAAGAATTGTGGTGTCGTCTGCAAAAATGGTGAATTTACCTGATATATCAAGTCGAGGGAGGTCATTGACATAAATAAGAAACAGCAAAGATCCAAGGACCGCTCCCTGAGGGACGTCCGAGTTCAGGACACGCTCAATTGAGTTGTTCCCATTAAATGTAACCGACTGCACGCGTCCCCCGAGATATGAACGAAGCCAATTGAGCATGGTTCCCCTAAAACCATACTCTGTTAGTTTCCACAACAGTATTTCGTTATCGACGCAATCAAAAGCTTTAGACAAATCACAAAACACTGCCGCAGCCAATTCTCCAGAATTTAAATTTATATAAAGATGTTCCAGGAATTCAAAGATAGCATCAGTCGTTCCCCTTGACGCCTGAAACCCAAACTGTTGAAGACTTAAAATGCTATGTCTACTTAAAAATGATATGATTCTCACTTTAAAACAAGTTTTTCCCCAACCTTTGCGATTGTGGGTAGAAGTGCAATTGGCCTAAAGTTAGAAGCATCCTCACAATCCCCGCTCTTAAAAAGAGGGCGAACTAGGGCTTTTTTCGGGCAAGGTAGAAAAACTCCTGAGATTAAGGAGGCATTAATTGCCCCAGCCAATATTTTAAGCGCCACTGCAGGCAGGGCCTGGAAGATCCGCAAAGAGATCTGGGGTGCGATTTTGCACTTATCGTTTCGTTAGTTAACGAAAATTTTCTCCATTCGGAGAGCTGTTAAGCATGACAATCGTATTTTCCGATCCTGGTTTGTTAAAAACCAACCTATTACTAAAGGCCCCATTTTGCGATCTGTCAGTTCTTGAGTTTTTGATAATATCTAAATTTACTGCCTTGGAGTCTAATTTCGTAATATAACAAATAGTTTTAATTACTTGAAAGCTAAGCCATGATATATTAACATATACATCATACCGTAAAAAATCAACAGATGCCAAAATATTCATGAAAACATGGAACCTCCAAATAGGCAGTGAAAATACGAAACTCGTAAAAAAATCCTTCAAATTAAACAAGGTAAGCTAATCTGTTTAAAAAATATTATCTATGTCATATTATTACGAAACCTGTATATTTTAGTTATTAATGAAACATTATTTTTAATTCAGTGAATTCTTTCCTGATTTGATCATTTTGTTAGAAGTACGGGAAAACATAAAACGCTATCCTCAAAGTGTACACGGTTTTTTTTATATATTGCCACCCCCCTTATCTTTTTTATTTGACATTTTAGAAAAATGTGTCCCAAATAAAAGTTTAATGGTTTCAAATGAATTTTTATGAAAACATTTTTTTTCATATACAGGGTGTTACAGAAAGTCTGGGCGTGGTCCAAGTTTCTTATTTCAAATAGGTACCCCATTTTTTTATTGAATTTTCGGATTCTCCTGAGAATTTTACACATTTTTTATAAGGGATATTCTATACTTAAATCTAAAGCCTAAAGAGATATTGTTATTTTTTGAAAACTATTATGTAAAACAGGTAAACATTTTTCTGGTCGTAAACTGGTCATTGACGGTGACTGTTTTACTGTTTGGTAGACTTTCTGTCAATTTCTGGATAAAATGTCACATTTCCGATGAGGAAAAATCCGACAACCTTCGCATAGCTTATGAGAATAACGAAAATACACAGGCAACCAGAACAGAAATCACCATCTTCCAACGAATCGCCATCTAAACAAACATTTTTTGAAATATCAGACGTGGATTTTTTTCCTTCTACGAGGTATTCCAAAAACATCGAATTTTGGAAATATGCATATGAATCTAATTAAGGCAACACATGTTTTTAAAAAATATATGTATAATATTAACGAAAACAGAAAAGAATATTTTAAAAACTACACACAGCGTCAAAAAACTTGGACCCCTTCATAAGTCGCAATGCAAATAAGCTTTCCTCAAGACCGCGTATCTTCAGTAATAAATGAACCAACGAAGTGATTGAAAAATGATTATGTCAACGAATAGCGGGACTACCACTTTTAGTTAACTGAGCCATGATATTGTAATCAGCAAGCTAATAAGGAGAGTTTAATTTTTTTTAGCCAGACCTCCCATTTAATTTGCATTAGGTCCTGTGTTGAGAAACTTTTAAACACTCTGTAGAGCGTTCTAATTACAATAGAATATTTCATGTGGCTAAAAGTGGCAGCCCTGCTATTCGTTAACATACACTTTTTTTAATCACATGGTTGGATCATTTATTACTCAAGATACAAGGTCTTGAAACAGAGCATTTTTGCATTGCGTCTTATGAAGGGGTCCAAGTTTTTTGACGCTGTGTTTATTACAAAAAACTACATATTATCAAATAATTCAATAATGAAATGAAATATAAATATTATAATTGCTGAATATGTCCACCATTCATTTCAATACAATTTGTATAATCTGCTTCGATTTTATTAATCGCATTAATAATGAATTGTGCATGATTATTGTTTAAATCCTCAATGGCTTCAATTATTCTCCTTCTTAACACCTCTATATCTTCCGTGGGAGTTTCATATATTTTATTCTGCAAAAATCCCCACAGAAAAGAGTCAAGAGGTGTTAAGTCGGGACTATTGGGCGGCCACCGAATCGGTCCAGTCCGACCAATCCACGTTTCAAAATTTTGATTTAAAAAATTTAGGACCGCAAAAACATTGTGTGGTGGGGCTCCATCTTGTTGCCAAATAATTTGGTTGTATTGACGGAGGGGTAAGTCATCCAAAATAGGTTCCAGATCATTATTTAATAAATTTAGATATTTTTCTCCACTTAAAGATCCATCAATGAAAATCGGTCCAATAATTTTGTTGTGAAGGAGCCCGCACCACACATTTAAAGTTTTCCGACCTTGGGTTTTAATTTCACGCATGGCCCGAGGGTTTTCCGTTGCCCAAAATCTAACATTTTTCCGGTTGTGAATCCCGGCAGTGCTAAAGGCGCATTCATCTGACCATAAAACTTTTTGAAAAATATTGTTATCTTCATCTTTCATCAGCAACATTTCCTGGCAAAACATGGTTCGTTGGTTTTTCTGATCTTCAGTTAATTTCTGGACGGGTAAAATTTTGTATGGGAAATATCCATGCTTTTTTAATGTCGAATAAATTTTGAAAATAGATTTATTAAAAAAAATTGATGCGTCTTTTAAGGCTGCATTTGGATTTTCTGAAAATTAATAATATTTGCGTAAGTTACTTTATATCCTGTGGGTAATTTCTATTAACCTACCTTGAAAAAATAATAAAATATTTAATTCCTCCTCCTCATTAATAACCGCAGTACGTTTTTTTCTTTTAACAGTCATTCGATTTCGAAAGCCAAGTTCAATATTTTTGAAAGTTTTTCGAGATGGAATAGCTCGCATGGGGAAAAGCCGCTGATATTCTCTTCTTGCCGCGCAAGCATTATTATTATTCTTGTAGAAAATGCGAAGAATATCACATCTTTCTTCGTCAGTGTAATGCATCTTTTCAATGAATTGACAGAACGACAGATCACCGTCAATGACCAGTTTACGACCAGAAAAATGTTTACCTGTTTTACATAATAGTTTTCAAAAAATAACAATATCTCTTTAGGCTTTAGATTTAAGTATAGAATATTCCTTATAAAAAATGTGTAAAATTCTCAGGAGAATCCGAAAATTCAATAAAAAAATGGGGTACCTATTTGAAATAAGAAACTTGGACCACGCCCAGACTTTCTGTAACACCCTGTATATGAAAAAAAATGTTTTCATAAAAATTCATTTGAAACCATTAAACTTTTATTTGGGACACATTTTTCTAAAATGTCAAATAAAAAAGATAAGGGAGGTGGCAATATATAAAAAAAAACCCTGTACTTCTTTTGAAGAAATATTTAACAAAGTTGCGAATATTCTGTTTAAATATTAATTAAATTATTTACTATATGGTGCAAAATTCTATATTACATATTTTATTTTTAAAAGAAAAGGGGGACCTATGCTGTTATGCAACCACATATACATCATATATCTATCCGCCTTTGAAACGGAGCGCGCCTTCCACAGAAAAATAATATAATAATATAGGCGAAATGCGTTCATCGGGAGAACAAAGCGTTTTAAACTTAGAGTAAGAATAAAAATCTTACTCTAGGTTGTAAATGCCTGTTGTTACTGCGGAATGGCCCTCCCTATTTGAGGAATACGGCAGTATTTTATTTAATTTTGATCTCTCGTAACCTAAACTAATCACTTGCGGAAACATAACACTGGTTTAATAATGGTGTATTTAAGTATTGCAAAATTGAACATAAATTCCGGCAATTAGGAACCAATTTAAGAATAATATTTTCTATTGCTGGAAAGACTAAAGAAGCAATAAGGGCAGTTGAATCTAGATTATCATAATGGTGATACCTGAGACTGTTGCAGGTAGGCATGAATTTGTATATTTTAGCAAATAGAATGTACTTGCTTAAATTATATTTCATTGTCTATGTATAACTGGTAAACAAAAGTATTCATTAACAGGTATTATCAAAAAAAAATTATAGCGTAAGCTATTATTTTCTTAGGTATTATATATTTTCACTGTTGAGGGCGAAATGAAATAATCTTTGTTTTTCTTTAAAAGAACTACAGTTGTAATTATATAATGTTATAATTATTAGAGAAGGGAAATAATTAGTTATATTATATTACACAGTATGTGGTATATGGCACACTTATTGATTATAGCAATATTTTTACAGCTTTTGTAGAATATGACACTAAAAAGAAGGGAATGATACAAGAAATGATGTCCAGTATTTGATACAGTATTTTCATTTACCTTTCACATACTTAGTCAACATAACGAAGAACATCACCGAAGCACAATTACAAATTCCTCGATAAGCTGTTTTGTTCATTCAAATTTGAACTCGACCATTTTGATTGTAGAAGATATATACCTGTGTAAGTATTAATTGTGATTATTTTGTTTTTTTTTTATAAAGAAACTTACTATACTATTAGACTTAGACAGGTTAGGCTAGTATAATTCATAAGCTTATGTTTAGCAAAGTCTATTGCAAAACATACCTATGAGTTCGTTATTATAACAAATCATCAGTTCACAGTATCAAACAGAATTTAACACTTGAAACCTTGTTTGATTTGACTTATGGTTTTTGCACTGATATTCTGTCGGAAAACAGCAGCAAGATAATGCATAGCAACTCAACTGATGAATGGTGCACTTATTTTTTTATTATGTCATTCATTAAACTTTGTGCTAGACACCTCGCTATGTTTTATATTTTTGTCTAATTTCTCACAGTGCGACACAAATATTTTTGAAATGTGTGTTTTTCCTTGGGTTTTGCTAATTGCCATTTTTAATGTGTATTTTTAAATTAGTCTTTTGTTCAAATCTATGAATCGCTTTGGAAGTTCATCACAATAAAAATATTCTATTTCAAAAAATAACTTATGACTTAATAAGTTCATTGTGTTTAATGGACTTTATTTGTTTATTCTTATGTAAAATTGTACAGGGTGCCTGGTTATATTTTAAACGGTACCCTAGAGGCCTTATTGTATGAGTTATCAAAAAACTTTAAATACAAATGTTTTTGGGTCTGAATCATCATTCTTGCCAGTTATAAATATACTACGTTTAAACTTTATCTCTAAAGATAAAAGAGAAATTTTAGAAAAACCCTGCCATAAGAGGCAATGTGTAAGAGAGAGATGGAGAAAGTTCCAATATAGTGGAGTCAGTGGGAATATATTGCTTCTTATGATAGTGTTTTTCTTAAATTTCTTGATTATCTTTAGAGATAAAGGTTTTAAACTTAGTTTATTATTAATATTCAGCAAGAAGAGACCATTTGCTAAATTTCCGATTACCTTTTGTTTGTTTTTCTAGTAAATTGCCCAAACCTAAACACTTATATATTTAAAGTTTTTTGATAACTCATAATAAAGTCTGTATGGTACCGTTTAAAATATAAACAGACATCCTGTACATAAAATCTGTATAAAATATCAGATGTGTCAAAAATTAAAAAAAACTACATAAATATACATAAAGGAACAAAAGTGAACCAAACTTAATTTTAGAGAGAAAATTATACCTCATATACATTATACCTATATCATGAAGAAACCTTATTTTTTGTAAGTTAAACTTACTGTGTTTATCATTTTTGACCAGACGAGGTTATTTCAAATCCATATTATGTAATTCTGGGATGCCTTGTTAGGTACTGGAAGATATTAGGTTGCTAAAAGTATACATTTTGTAAGGATATATTAAATATTTATACAGGATGTCCCAAAAATGTGGTATAAGGTGCAGCTGCTGTTTTTTTTATTATGAACTATTTTGTTTTATTAAGGAATAAAACATCTGGTTTATATGTAATTTGGTAAACTGAAGTGTAATACCTTAAAAAAGGCCATACATAGAACTAAAAAAGGAATTTGTAATTTGTTTTGTTTAAAACTTTATTTTTTAACCTTCAGTTTACTTGAAACATCTGTATGTTGCCTTTTTTAATCATATCAAATAAAGTATAACTGACTAAAGTGTATGAAAATTAAGATTACTCAAAGTGAAAACGGTATTTTGTAACAAGAAACATTTTTTCCTCGATTTTTCCTTCAGAATAACTTTTTTTATAAATTCAATTCTGTCTCTATTTTGTAAGATTTGCAGGTGTTCATGGTAAGTATTGTTCAGAAAGTCAAGAACTACAACATATATAAAATTTAGGGAATTTCCCTCAAGCTAGTTTTATAAGATTTATGTGTAATCCTAGTAGCCACCTCGCAATTCAGCCATTCTTATAGGCTTTGTTCAGTACAATTTTTAGAACACCACTAGATTGTGACGTACCGCAGAACCATAACGGATGAAAAAAAAACAAAAAAGGTCACGCATAGTCCATTTATTTGGTATATAAATATAATTTATATATGTAATTTACATTTTCCAGGGGAGGCATTTTGGTGAAAACACCCTTTATATGAAGAAAGTTTTTTGGTATTCGGGTGTGGATTATCCTGGGTAGAAAAGAATAATATAATATTTCGTTTTGTAATAGTCATTGTTTGTGTATAAACATTTCGAGAAAATGACAAGGACTTAGATAATACTCTGTGTAACAGATTTTTTGTGGCCTTTTGCATTTTCCAAGCGATAAAAAAAATAAAACCAAGATATAGTGCTAGGCATTATCGAAATCGAATTTACTCAATATATAAATTCTGGTTGAAAATTAGTAAACTTGAATTTTGTCCACAAATTTGCATGTATAACTGCGTCTGTCAAGTAGTTTACTATAGGACATCAGTACCTAAAATTAATTAATTAATGTAGGGGTTATAGTTATATTTAATAAAAAAAATTGGGTGGACGTACTATACATGCTGTTGGTTAGAAACAAAAGTTTAAAAAGCCGTATTTATAGGGATATTCTTCTTATTTTCTTAAGGGGAATATGCTCCTTAAGTATTACATTTAATTTTTAACTAAAATTGGAAATATACCTATTTTATCAATAACGAAGTTTTTTAATAGCACCAATTTTTTCCGTAAGACCTTACAAAATCGCAAATTTTCCGATTTTTTAAATATTTATTTGTTATTATGTATATTTTTTAAAATTTTCCCTTTATAATGTATAATTTCCATTTATTGCAGATTGAATCTTCGCAACATGTTTCTCACCTACATGGTGTAAATAGTCCTCCAGAACATGTGTCTGGAAGACGGCCAAATTAAAATGAAAGTAATTTCAAATATGTATGTAATAATTTTTGTGGTTATCTTATAAAGAAATGTTTTATTTTAAAAAGTACAAATCTAATTTTAGAAAACAAGTAATTCAGCAAACTGAAGACGAAAGTTGTCCTAAATTATCCATATTGTTATTACATAAATTAAAAAAAATTATATAAAAGAAATACTTAAGACGATTAAATTCAGATTTGCAACTTCTTAGCTGTAAGCAAATTTTAAATTTCAAGCATATACAGTGTTTAATACACAAGGCATTACTTCTACTGAATGCTAGCTCTGATGAAGCTCTTGATCATTAAATGCAAAACGTAATTGTTCACACAATTTGGTGCAAATCTTGGCAGAAACTGAGTGGCCTATAAAATTAAAATATACTATTCTAATAAAGATATTTTTATTAGAATAGTATACAAACACAAATAACTAAATAATACAAAAAAACTTTTTTTGAAAAAAAAAAATGTTACATATATTGAATTATTAATAAAAAATTGAATTAGAAAATGTTTGTATTTTTAGTCTTCATTCAAAAATGCTATTTTGGAAAATGTCAATAATTATTTGTATATGTATGTGACTGAATTATAAAGGATTATATTTTTATTAGGTACAATTTTGCGGTAGTAAACTAGTTCTAGAAAGTACTAGTAAAATAAAGTTATTCTATTTTTTTATTTCTATAAGATTTGTAATAAATAAATTTAATACCATTTTTTATATTTTTATTAAATACGTAATTGTACATAATGTATTGTTTGGCACAAATAATAATAGATCAGAATCTAAATTGGAGAAATTATATTGAATATGTGAAGAATAAAATTAGAAAATTAATATATAATTCTGTATGACATATCTTACAGCTAACACCTCTTAGAATGGTTTATAGTTCTCCTGTAGAATATGTACTTAATTATGGTAGAGTAGTTTAGGTAGGGCTAGGGCTAATAAAACAATAATGATAAATCTATTTGTGGCTCAAAAAGCAATCTTAAGATTTATGCTCAATTTTCCATTTATAAAAATGACCTAGGTCATGAACTTAACACAAGAAGTAATGCCTGGCAATATGTATTATTGTCTTATGTTAAACATAAGGCCATCTAGAGACATATTTGTTCTACTTAAAATTTACAATATTGTGCCCTTACGCTTTAGAATTAAACCATATTATAAAAACATTAAACATTAAAGGCTGAATGGATCATGACCAGCAGTCTTATTGATGAAATTTATCCTGTTTATAAACTCATCTTTTTATATAATAATCAATATATTTATTCTTGGCTAATGCTGCATTTTCCGATTCTTGTGACAAGTTAATTTTAAGAGAATGTTCCAATGTGATTTAATGCAATATTTAAGTACCTACACATAAAAACTGTGACAACATCTAAAATACGCACACCGATTCCTTAGACTCAATTGTGCAAGCCAATATTTTAGTATCTAAACTAGAAGAATAAGTGAAAGACTCAATAATGATTAAGTAAAAAAATTACATTTAATAAATAATGCCTCAATTATTTGGTCAATTATTCAGTTTTTTATCACCTATTAAGTTTGCGTTTATTTAATGTTTTTAGTACATTCCATCCAATTTATGTACCATTTAGATGGCAATGCTGGGAAATTAAAACATTTTAGGCAATATTTTAGCAACGGCTGACATTTTTTATGCCATTTGAGTCAAGTCTGAATAGGTTGGGATGATCAAGAAATGTCAACAAATGCAGATAGTTCCCATAAATAGGCAGGTCGGTCTAAATTAAACAGAAACTTTTCAAACAATAACAATAAATAAAATTTAAACCACAAGTATTTCACATAGCATAGTCTGTTATGGCAAAGCATTGCAGTGCCTTAGGCGTAGAGACACCTTAATTATTCATTTAAAATGATTGTGATGCAATTTTAAAAATATAACAGCTGTGTCTTCAATAGGTTCTAGAACAAGAACTGAAATAGAGCCTCTTGATATTCCTTCGTAAGACCACCACTGAACCTTCTTTTCACGTAACTTTAAAAGCCTGAAGTCTACAGGATGGGCCACCGAAAACTTTCAACCTGGCTTTAGTTCAGATTCATAGACTCTTTTCTTAGCAACAGTTAGGTATATATGTGGGAAATCAAGTGGGGATTGATATGTATATGCAGTTTGGGGGAAGAATATAGCAAAAAAATCTATTCTGAAAATTGACAGGTTTGAACAGTTTTTGTTTGGTTATACAAAAATATTGTGGGTGGAAAGTTTTTGATGGCCTCGCCCTGTATAATATGAGAAGCACATATTAGCATTAAGATCTTCCAGTGGTTTTAGTTATTCCGATAATCGTGAAGAGTTTTCCTAGACTATAATTTGAGGTGTTTGTACCTTTGAACATTGGCCTAGTTCAATGTTTGTAGGTTTGTATATAGGAAATTAAATGGGGCTTAGTTAATATGTTTATGGTACATTCATTTCTTCTAAATATTTAATGCTGTATCAAAGAGTATATAATTTTATTATAATAATTACTACTTACACACATGTCAAATCTGAAGCGGATGTTCCTTTTACTTTTATACAAATCAGTAAAGAACCTGTAATAAAAAAATGCATGATAATATTCCTTTAACTTAGAACTCTTCAAAGAATATTCATGGTGTTTTTCCTTACCTGTACTTAAGTCAATCAAATCAGTAACAGCATTTTTAGATTATTGATATTGTCATATTCGAAAGAAAACCATCTCAGAACATCGGTAAAATGGGGCTCAAACCTTCTTCCCAAATCCGCTGTAAAAAACTTTTAAGCGTTTAAGGAACTTCGACTACATCTCCATCAGTGCTCCAAATACTATTAAGGCGAATGATGGCGTTGAAAAAGAAACACACAGCCACGGCTTAGGACGTACTCGATCATTATATTATATCGATAATTTCCAATTTACTTTACTAAAAACGGGGATTCGTTTAAATTAAAGCCTCCAAACCTCAAAAAAACTTTGATCCTGAATTTCATATGCAGTACAAAATTTTAAATTTGACAAGTAAACGAACGTATTTGACGTGACGTATGCGAACATGCGCATGCGCATTTCCAACCATGTTTCGTCGATAGATCGTTGTTTTGGACACATTTTTAACGTGAAGGGAAATACAAAAGAGTATTTGAAAAACACTGGATTAAATCGTTAAACAAAATGTCTTTCAGTCATTGATAAGGGGTAACTATCGAGTAGCTAAAAAGTCAGTTTAGTCATAATCCTAATTTATTTTAAGTACTTAGCTTGATTAATTTTTGCCGCAGCCACAATGCCCTAAACATTCACCAGCTTTGCTACGGTTTCCAATGGTAGGGCTTCACCTCATACACCAATTGCGATCTTTTGTTAAAGCGCACCATCGACGGGCCGGATGTCGTCCCCCAGTTGTCGTTTCGGTTGCTCTCCAATACTCTACTGTCCCGAGCGGTGAACAGCCACCTTGCATGCGCCGCGCGACATCAGCTGACTACCTGACCTTCGGGCATTTTTGTCTCGAACTTTTAATTCTAAATCTTACATTACGTGGGCCGCGCGGACACGACAAAATATGAGGCCCGACTCGGCCTACCGGTAAATCTGTGTACCATGCGTCAAAAGTAGTTTTATTAGTAATAAGTGTAGGCGTTAAACAATTAGCCACTAAGCTACTTGCATGCTAACTATTATGTGGAAACTACAGTTCAGGAGTAAATATATATATATATATATATATATATATATATATATATATATATATATAGTTATTTTAAAAATTATTTGGAAAGTGATCATTTGTATGTATTTTATTTCATGTAACTGCAATTTACTTCAAATTATTTAAGATTTTACATGCGCTTTTCAGTCTGGCTGTCTGGTAAAGAACTATATTTGAATTAAATATAATAAGATACGCTTGTTTGTAGTTCATTTGCAGTTCATTTTTCATATTTTGCCTTTGTTCCACAAGTTAACTTAAAATTATAACTTTTTATTTTTTACATTGGAGTATTTTGGCAACATACTTCTCTAATATGGTTGGTCATAGCAATGTTTATGAACAGTTGAACACTTAATGATTTCAATCCTTTCCAATTTACTCATTAATTCATTAAATTCTAAACACTGTAGAATAAAATTTTCTACAATTTAATAACAGACTTTTTGGTTTCTTTTTAGGTTTTTAGTTAAATAATATTCTTAAATGAAATTTTAGCTGGTTAGATTTTAATATATTTTCAAGTGATCTCTGTTCCTCCTCTTTTTACTTGAGGTATAATATACAGTGTCTGCCACAAAAAAAGAAACCAAAGTTAGTGTTTTTCTCAATGAAACCCTTTATTTGATCTGAAATTTAAAGTTTTTTTGAAATTCTGAATTTTTTTTATATACAACACTAAATGTCTAAATTCAGTTGTTTCTAAGCTATAGCCATTTAAATATTGATTTATGCTAGTTTTTCTAACCCATGGAACTTTTCTATTTCAAATCATACTCAGAGTAATTTAGTACCAGAACATTATATTGACAAGTAAAATGCCATATTTTACTTTGAGTGCTTTCATGTGCCAATGGTGTGGGTGGGTATAATAGTGTGTATGCTGCTCGACATCCTAGTGGTGCTATTCCTACAAGACAGATCATCAAAAATATTTTTCAGAGTTTCAGAATAACTTCTAACCTTGGACGCCTTCCTACAGAGTACCCGTCAAATATGTATTAAATACCTAAATAACTATAAAAGGTATTTTCAAAAAAAAAATACATATTCCTAAATAACATAGTTATTTCCACCTTACTTACAGTTTTCAGTCCATAAGTAAAACACAAATTGGAATATACCTAAAGAATGAATGTACGATTTTGTAAATCAGTATTCACTAAATAGAAGGCTTCTTTTAGAATTTAGGCGAGTAGTCATTCTCCTTATATTCTTCCTTTTGGGCCTAATGTAATACGTATATCAAAAAAACTTTATTTATAAATATCTTCTATTTTCTATTTCCATCTTTTGCTTCCAGAATTTCTGCGTAAAATTGAGTCCATAATCTCTTGGTAGCAAGTGGAGATACATTGATTGATTTGGATTTGTTTTATTATTTTACCTTGCTAAACCAATGCAAAAAACATAAAAATGTATGAAATTCTCAACCTAAATACACATTCCGTCTTCTCAGTGAAAACAGCTTCATTCGACACGTTAAACATGTAATTTTATAGAAGTGACATATCTACTATTTATTATTTTAAAGGTGCTCGTTTGAATGTTGTTTGTACTGAATAAAACTCGTTTGTGCCGAATAA